>JACEGR010004625.1:0-84763 GCA_014170235.1 Listronotus bonariensis | reverse complement strand
ATATATATATATATTTTATGTTTTTTACTTTTCTTGGGGTTTAAGTCCTTTTAAAAATATGCTTTTCTTTTCATTATTGTTGTATTATTGAGCGTCCGGTACTATTTGACCTTCATCAGAAATAGAAAATACAGTTTTTCCCTAAGCGCTTAAAACAAATATGACGAGGAACTGCAATCTCTAAAATTATGAAGCTAGCACTAATGTTTCTACCTGACAAATGGGAAGCGCTTCTTTTCTGTGGGGTTTGGTACATGTGTCGCTGTCACATAAGCACTTTTTTTTCTTTTGGTATATTAACAAAAAATAACACACAAAAGACCCTCTAAAAAAAGTAAATAAAAACCAAATCTTTTTCTAAAGAAAAAATAAAATCTAAAATTCTAATTCCAGATAAATCAAACAAAACTGTTATAATGCACTCTCATGAGTATGAAAAAAAGATGAGCGATTTGCTACAAGACAACAATACCTATAAAGAACTAAAAAATGACCCAACCAACACTTATCAAAAGCGAAATAACGAACTAATATCACTTTGGGAAAACAAAACATACATATCACCAAATACTGCAAAACAATTAAAAATCCAAAATGCCCTACCACCACGAATATATGGACTCCCAAAACTACATAAACAAGGCATTCCACTAAGACCCATTGTATCATGTATTCAATCACCCTTTGAAAACCTTTCCAAATTCCTAAAAATATATTACACAACGTGATCAATAAAACCAATATTATATAAAAGATTCAATGGACTTCAAAAACAAAATAAAAACATAACAATTCCAAACGACCACACACTAATTTCCTTAGACGTAGTTTCTCTTTACACAAACGTACCAATCAGTCTAGTAAACAAAATAATAACAAAAAAATGGGATGAAATAAAACTATTTACTGATATACCGTTGAAAGAATTTTTTAAAAGCTGTTGAATTAACCTTAAACTCTACATACTTTCTATATAACCAAAAATTTTATAAACAAATTGAGGGATGTGCAATGGGAGCTTCAATCTCCAGCGTAATAGCGCAACTTGTGCTGGAAGATCTCGAGGAAACAGTTATTAGAACGCTAAAATTCAAACTACCATTTTTCTTTAGATATGTCGATGACTGCATAACAGCAGTCCCCAAAAATCAGTGCAACTCAATTTTAAATGAATTTAATAAATACCACCACAAACTTCAATTTTTAATAGAAATGGAAAAAGATAATAAAATCAATTTCTTAGATTTAACGATATATCACAAAGAAAACACATTAAAAACCATATGGTTCACAAAAGAAACGTGGTCATCCAGATATATTCATTTTAATTCCCAACATCACTTATCCCAAAAAAATCCGTCATTATTGGACTTGCAGACCGCAGTATAATGTTATCCGACCCCGAATACCGACACGAAGCTATTACCAAAGCAAAAAAGCTCTAAAACTTAACAACTACCCGCAAAATCTTATAGAAAACATTTTTAAAAAGAGAATACATAAATTTTATAATAATCAGGATTCTACAAAAAAAGATAAAAATAAAAAATATATGTCACTACCATACATTCCAACCCTGTCGGAAAAAATACAAAATGTTTTTAAAAACCACAATATAACTGTCAGTCATAGAAGTCACAATCTGCTACGAAATAGCTTTAGTAAATTAAAATCCAAAATTCCGAAGGATAAAAACACACACAATATACGAAATTCCTGTAAAAACTGCAATGGAGTATACATCGGTCAAACCAGCCAACATCTAAAAAATAGGATGAACGGTCACAAATTCGACAAAAAAACAAAACAGCCTTAACAAACCACAGCATAGATAAACAACACACATTTGATTTCGACAAAGTAAAAATTCTGAAAACAGAAAGTCATACTAAAAACGCGAATTTCTAGAAATGATCGAAATCCAAAAAACAAAAACGCCATAAACGCAAAAACAGATACAAAACAACTTAGCAAAATATACCACAACATTATAAAATAAACACCCAGTAAAAACGCAAACCAACATAATAATAAATACTCTTAAATACCAAATAAAAATAGGACTGGTCCCTCAAACAATAACAAATAATTAGTTGGAAAACCCGTCATCCTTTGCCATAAAACCTTCCTACCTCTGTTACCTAAATTATTAATTCAACCCAAAAACCCCCAAACTGAAATATGTACCCTGGCTCTAGCTCTCAGTTCATATCTATCCTTAGTGTAACAGTGCAAACATGTACAAAACCAAAAGAAAAAAAAGTGCTTATGTAAGTGAAATTTTACAAACACATAAAAAGAGCAGTTCCCGAAAAATTTGTTTAAGGTAAAACATTAGTTGTTAGCTTCTAGATTTAGATATTTATTACTGTCATATTTTTTAGCGCTTAGTGAAAACTGTATTTCTATTTCTGATGAAGGTCAAATAGTACCGAAACGTCAATAAATGCAACAAAAATAAGAAAAGAAAAGTATTTTTTTTAAAAGGACTTAAACCCCAAGAAAAGTAAAAACATAAAATATATAATCCTAAAGTAAACTTTACTTGACATTCCTACTGTGCTGTGTTGCCAGATTTTCTCCTTCACGGCTCATAAATTTAAGAAGACTGTGCTATAAAATCAAACGGTATATAGATCATGCATGCGATTAAGTTTAGTAACTTTATTCTTTAACTATAGTGATAAGTAAAAGTATTGGCAACATTTTCACGATGATATTTTCTGATTATCGTATCAAATTGTAACACGCTTAATCAGCTGATAAAAATGGGTATCTACATCCAATTTAGCGAAAAAAAAAATCAGAAATTACCCGATTTGGTCGTGCCTCGCTATTAATACAGCGTGTTACATTTTCTATACAATTAACATAAACTATTTTTATTGACAGACTTTAACAATGATAACATATGTTTCTATTTTTTTTGCCAAAAAAAAATATGTATACAAATTTATATCCATTGCAAAAACTATGAAATGTTAAAATAACATTTTTCTACATCCGCTAAAAATGATAGTTTTTAATCATTTTCTTATCGATCTTAGCGACTTTATAAACATTCAATTCTGATTTAAGTTTGAAAATATTTATATTATAATTATTTTTACTGGTTTAAAGTACCTGTTTTCTCTGTCTTTGCTGGTATAGGTTGAGTACTAACTTATCAGAGTGGCGTTCCAGTGACGCAAATAGAGCGCTCCCGAGTAGCTCAGGAGCATTTCGTTCTACTTTATGGCGTTCCAGTGACGGAAAGTGTTATGCACCTGAGCTACTCCGTTTTTCTTTCCCCTTGCCCCTCATGCACCAACCCCTCTTTTGGTTTTTGTGCTTCAAACGTGTTTTTTATGATTAAGGATGGATCTTTTAAAATTATTTATTTAAAATGGAATTAGATATTAAAAGAGATTATTATTATAAAGCCAAGAAAGGTTAAAAACAACGAAATTTTAAAATTTCTTAAAGTATCTCTTTCCTTGTCTAAGGATGCGTTCCAGTGACTAACTTTTTAGAGCAGTTTAAGAGCTTCAAGCCCTGGAGCGTGACGCACAAAATTTTCGTCACTGGAAAGACCCTCTGAACTATCCTTTTTAATTCGTGGTTTTAGTTCCAGAGCTGGTTTCGAATTTTAGCAGGCCTTTTTTATTTCCAATCTTCAATGCTTTAAAGCACCACCCACTTTACATGGTAATACCAATTTTTTTTTTACACAGTTGAACCCATTTGCTAGTTTACATGGTACACGTTAAATTACATAACTGAACTAAATTTGAAAATAAAACAAGTTTATTATTATATTTTACGATAAGACTGCGTCGTCGACAAAACACATGGCCGCAAAAGCGAAATATAATATAATGGAGTGCGATGTAGGCAACCACATACACACGTATCCACTCATTGTATTAAGGATTGCCTCTAGGCAGTGACCGGAATACGATTATATGTCTCTTTTAAACTTTCTGAATGCAGGTATATGCTTCCATTTTTTGCCTTTATGCATTTTCAGTCCAAGCTAAATTATCACCTAGTGACTTCTCTCCATTCTCGCGAAGTTTTTGGCATAATTACTAGTCTGAAGGAAGTTCTTGCATAATAATAGATTTGTGCTTTTTCTTTGTTAGAATTGATTGTCATTATTTTTAATTTTATTATGAATTAGGTAGGTCATTGACCAAATGACCTAATGGATGAACCGCGCCTGAACCTGTTCGTGTTATTCTTTTTCCTTTATGAGTGCTGTGATATAAAAAGATCGAATAAAACATATTTTACCTGTTTTTATATTGAAGCTCATTCTCCATAGAATAGAGAAGAATTGATTCATAACATTTTGTCGCTTTTGCCTGCGTTGTGTGCCCAACATCTCCAACGAAAGTTGCTGAATGTCAGCATCATATTGATAAGTGACTGACACAAAACACGAGTTTTTACAGTAAGTATGTCTTCCTCCGCACTACCTTTTTCTTTATCTATCAAAAAGTTCTCGTCGAGGACAACTTCCTTGTGATTGATTTTCATATGCCGCAAGAGATCATAGGATGAGCCTATAATATAAAAAGAAATTAGTCAATAACTCAGGGTTTCAGTTGGTGTTGCGAATATTTGGTAATTGTTTACTTATCGGATCACCACGGGCACTGATTACGAGTCCTGAAAGAATCTTCAGTCGGCAACATTTCGTTCCTGAGATATTCATGTGTCCTACAAGAAGTCAAATTTTGTTTAATAAAGAGGAGGTTTTCATATATGTATTGTGATGGAAAGGTCATTATTTTTAGTGTCTTAAAAGCCTCTCTACAATCCTCTCGGTAGCTCAGGCCGCTGATAATTCTTATAGCCTTTCTCTGCAGTCCAAAGGCTCTGTGGGTCCCAGCTGAATGTCCCCAGACAAGCAGTGCGTAGGTAAGGTGTGAGTGAAAGAGAGCATGGTAGGATGTTATTAAAATATTACGTGAAACATTCTTTGAAAGATTTCTTAGCACAAACAGGCCTTTAGCCAATTTTTTGCAGAGATCATCGATGTGTATATTCCATTTTAATTTTGGGTCTAGATTTACTCCCAAAAATCTGGTGTCATTTGTGCCCTCACCCACATTTTCCGTTTCACGCAAAGAGAAAATCACCTGCTTGGTTTTATCCTGATTCAGTAGGAGTCTATTCATACCAAACCATTCCTCTGTTCTCTCCCTCGCTGCTCTCATGCCCTCAGTCGAGTCTTTCAATGTGTCGGCTGCTAAAGAAACTGTAGTGTCATCAGCGTAGACCGTGAATTTTGCTGTTGTTTCAGCTTCAGGTAAATCGTTTATATAAACAATGAAAAGAATTGGCCCCAATATTGAACCTTGCGGAACCCCAATATTTATTGTGCTCTCCGCTGATGACACGCCAGACACCTTCACAACCTGTGTCCTGCCCTCCAGATATGATTTCATCATATTGGTGCTAGCCTGACAGAATCCATACCCCCTGAGTTTAGCCAGAAGAATATCATGGTCCACACAGTCAAATGCTTTGCTAAGATCACACATAAGCACTGTGTCATATTGAAGCGTATGAAAGGAATCTATTATGTGCGAGATTAAGTCCAGTATAGCAAGGACTGTGTTCCTGCCCTTCCCTGAACCCATACTGACTACCTGAAAAATAGTTATTTACTTCAAAATATTCCATGATTTGCAGTGACATACACTTTTCTACGACCTTTGAAACTATAGGAAGCAAGGATATAGGCCTATAATTTTGTGGTTGATTCTTATCTCAACATGTCAGGATTGGAAATCTCATTAGTCAGCCGGGTATTGTTCAATGTGGAGTACCCCAAGGAACGGTATTAGGTCCAATTCTATTCATTATTTACATTACACAACCTTGATGTTGAGGGAAGCCTCATTGCTTATGCAGATGACACAGCGGTAATATTTAGGGGCAATACTTGGGAAGAAACGAAAGAAAGATTAAAGTCTGGGTTTGTTAAAATTAAAAACCCTTTTAGACACTCTTAAATTAACTTTAAATATTTCCAAATCAAATTACATTGCTTTCTCAATAACCTCTGTTAATCGCCCAGACTTTAGTCATATAAATATTCATAATATAGACGAACCATTAAAAGAAGTAGATACAATTAAATATCTTGGTATTGTTATTGATAGGCATTTAAAATGGGATAAACATGCCCTCTATCTGTGTAAAAAAATTAGATCTCTAGTATATAAATTTTATACTTTAAGGGAATTTCTTAATAAGAAATTAATTATAATGGTTTATAGAGCACTTGTTGAACCACTGCTTAGGTATGGTATTCTAGTCTGGGGTGGAATGTATGGTAGTAACTTGGAACAGCTGAAGGTTGTTCAAAATTATATTGTTAAGGTTATTTTTAGGAAACCAAGGCTTTATCCGACAAATTTATTGTACACATCTGATCTATGTAATATCAGATCTCTCTACATATTAACAGTCTGTCAGTTTGTGCATAAAAACCAAAATCTAAAAACAAATTATATTTGCCATAATCATTGTACTAGGGGTATTGCAAATAGACTGTTAAATGTTCCTGCTTCTAGGAGAAGCATCAACCAAAGATTTGTTAACTATTTAGGGCCAAAATTGTATAATTTAATTCCTGTTAGCATTAGAAGTGTAGTAAATAATAGACGTTTTTGCTTTTTACTAAAAAATCATTTATTTGAAAATATCCAGGTATATATGGACATTCTCTAATGTTTGTTTATTGTACTGTTGAGGACATAGATCAAAAACCCATTTTAACCTAATGTTTTGGTTACAGTGTATTTTCTATAGGTATAAATTGATATTTTTGAGTATAGCCAAGAAGGCTGTCAATTGTGATAAATGTGATAACTAGTTAATTATGGCTGTAAAACTGCACATACAGGTTTTTCAAATCTAGGTGCAGATTGTTATTAGATTGTTAGTAGATAAAAAAGATTTTTATTAGATTGAGTTTCCGCCAAATAATTCTTCAGATTCGTGATCAGCGCCCCAAAAACCCCTGTATACCAAATTTCGTCAAAATCGGAGTTGCCGCCGGTTTCTAGAAAATTACCGTAAGTTAATTTTGTAGCAATGCCTTGTTTTAATAATATATTTAATACAAAAACAGTTTTTATCCAGAGTAAACAGGATGTGGTGAATGCTGCCGCTTTTTCTATTCGGATTTTGACTATAGAGGGACCAAAAGATTTCAAGAACATAAACTTTAAATCATATTGATGAGGACTAGTTCCTACTCATTTAAACTACCAACTAAAATGCGTACATTTCTGCACCAAAATATACCATCTAAAATTCCGTTTGACGAACAAATAGACATTCCCATTATGCAATCGAAGAGGTTATATTAAAGAGTCAATTCAAAACAGCTCAAATTTTCAGTTCGTAAGAAATTAAAATGCCTCCAAACCGAAGGTACAATTTCACGACGTTAATCCATTCCTGCAAGGATCAGAGCTTTCCTTCTAGGAAGAACACATACCCCAGCTTTGAGATTTCCAGAGAATTTGGCTACGAGGTAGATATCTTCCACCTATAATGTTCATAGGAATCATGGAAAAAACTGAATAATTTAGTCGCCCTAGTTTGTTGGCTCTACTAGGTACGATTTATATTTTCAGGTCACCACCGCCCCCAGTCTTGCCGATGTTTCGCACATAAGTTAAACACTAATTATTACTATACTAGAGATGCAAGACATGAAGTAGCACCACCTACAGTTGTAGCTCCATTACCCAAACAAATTGACAGTGACAGTCAATCTGCAGTGAAACGCATAGCTCCTGGGAAAAATTTGGAACTGGGATTAGGTATACAGATGGTTTTTAGTACCCTAAAACTATTTAAATTATTGTAGTTTAATACAAAATAAAGTTTACTAACATTTTGGTTTTGATTTATCTGTTTATACTTAGTTTAGTTTACAAAGCAACATACAAAATGAGTTTAAAAAGTGCTACAACGGGATGTGTTAAAAACAGTTCAAAATATGTTTTTCAAAATTTTGGGCTAATTCTCCTAGAAACTTTTGGCAACTCCGATTTGGACGAAATTTGGTATACGGTTTTTTTTTTTTGGTGCTGATCCCACGAATCTGAAAGATTTTTTTCAGAGATGTTTCATTCTCGAGATATTCATCATCATAGTTAAAATTTAAACTAACCCTATTTTTACTATATTCCACCTTCTTTTTGCACAGAATTTTTAATTCAAAGCTAATTAACACAAGTATTTAATATTTACCTTTCGGAATCCGGTGTTTCTATTTATTTTACACCTTTTATAAAATAAATTACAAAAGTTCAATTTTAAAACGCTGCAACCATGTAAACACGGTTTCATCATATCCTGCTGCGATTGAAAACGATTAAAAGAGAAGCTATACAAATTAATGCAAAAATAATGTGAAATATGCAGAAAAATGAGGTTTTCAAAGGTGAACATCAAATAATGTTAGCCACTTTAGCTTTAAGTCAAAATTTGTGTGCAAAAGAAGGGAGAATATAATGTTAATAAGGTTACTTTAAATTTTAACATTATATATGTCTCGAAAACGATCGTTTTCACCAGAAAATTCTTTCAGATTCGTGATCAGCGCCTCAAAAAACCCCAACCAAATTTCATTAAATTCAAAGCTGCTGCGAATTTAAAGAAAACAACAAAAGAAATTTCAGATATGTAATCAATGACCCAAAAACCCTTGCAGACTAAAATTCGTCAAATATTTTTGGTAATTATGCCGTATGGGGTTTACTGACTGTTTTTATGATTTTTAAAACTATTTTGGCTTACATGTTAATCTCCTATTTGTTCTTAATCATAATATAATGGCCCTGTTATAAAAATATTTTGAATTTCTTTGTAGAAAACAAAAATTTGAATTTTTCAAAAGTTCTTCACTTTTTAATAATCTGAACATTTGGCAACAACGGCATATCTGTTTAACGACGTATCCGAGTGTTATATATGTAGTAGAATTTTTTAATTAAAATTCAACGTGCCCGAGAGTTACTGAGTGCGGTTAGTTCCTGTATTAGCAACTTACCTTTTTTTGGCATATTTTTATGTTGCCAAATGCATTTTATTTTACTTGCAATAAATGACGTTTCTAAACCTTTTTGCAAAATTTGAGGTTATAAAACTTAAATTTCAATTTTTTCTAAATTTCTCCATTTTTTAACAAAAATATTTAGAAAAAAAAGTCTATCAATCTGGCTATCTATGTAACGGAATCTTTGAGCCTAATTTTAACCAACTTCCAGCTATTCGATTTCTTTGAAACTTTGCACACGTATTAAGGACCCATGACAATGCAATAATCTGCAAACAGTATCCCGTTATCCTGCTTTGGATCGCCAGGAAAAAGAAATTCCATTATATTATAAAAACAACACCTGGGTCGCCATCTGTTGGCAACATTTCAAACTTTGCTAATTTTAAAAATCGTACGTTCTGGCGGATGCGCCAGATTAGACAATTGAATAATCGAACTAGACAACATTTGCCGACGGGTTGGGGACCAGGGGCTCAATTCTGCTAAATTGAACTCATTCGTTCGCTGAAAGTATTCGTTCCGGGAGCGTATAACAATCATCTGTTTTTTTTTAAAACGCTTTTTTAACGAACGAATAACCTTCACTTGTTTTTTAAAACAGGCGGTCATAAAACAGAAATCTGTATTACAAACTGACATCTGAAAAAATTAACAGTCATAACATAACCTAAAATTCCTTTAATGTGAAATGAAAGTTGAAAAATCAGTTAACCAAGCTATTAAAAACAAAGTATACACTTTAATTGAAATACAAGAAGCAAATAAATAATTAACATGGTCCTCCGCAGCCAGAATAATCATTCGTAAGCAAAATAGTTCCTAAATCACATAACCTATAACCATGAAAAATATGAAAAATTACTTATTGCTTTGGAAAAGTAACTAACAAGTTATTGCATATAACTTTTATACCATCTTCAATTTATACTTTCTAAAAGAAGGCCTTTATTGAGTGTTAGGTACTTGTACCGAATCTTAGATTAGGACAAAGACTGGAAATGGAGATTAGCAAACTACATTAAAATATCACTTAAGGTAAGTAAACTAAAGTAAACTCATATTTAGAAAAACATTTATGGTAAATTTCTTTTTAGTTTAAAAAGGTAATATTTTAAAAATATTTGTCTTATTTATGCAAATTGGGTAATTGTTTCGAAAGTTGGAGCAACCCCCATTTTGACCAAATTTGATATACAGGGGCACAGAACTAATAAAAAAAGGGGCTGGTTATTTTCTTTTTGCTGCTTAATTAAATAGTATGTTCTAATTTACTGTTATATTAAGAATTTTGTGCAAAAAGACGGGGGAATATAGTGAGACATTCCTATTCTAGCCCATTCTTGACAAAATGGCGAAAAAATTTTTAGTGAATAAACTGGAGCATTTATTTTTAAAAAATTAATTGATATAACGAACTAAAAAATGAAAAATAATTAATAGTTTAAAAACTAAAAACACGCTTTTATATGCAACCGAACTAAAAATTAAAAAAATAATTTTTTATTAAAAAAATATTTTCACTTCATAGTAAAAGCGTGGGGTGCATTTTACTATTTTTTCATAACTTTTCCATCATAGATATTGGCAAATATAATAATTATAACATTTAATATATTAAGCACCCCACGCTTTTTTACTATGAAGTGAAAATATTTTTTTTTAATAAAAAAATTATTTTTTAATTTTTAGTTCGGTTGCATATAAAAGATTAAATTGTGTGGCTTTTTTGATAATGCGGCAACCATACATACACATAGGGCTTCATGGCACACTGAGACTGAAATGATTCAAAGTATAGCTATGCAATTTAATGCAAAAATAATGTAAAATAACGTAGAAAACGGGGTTTTTAAACAGGTGAAAATCAAAAAAATATTGTGTGCCACTTTAGCTTTGAATTAAGAATTGTGGCTGCGAAAAAGAAGGGGGAATATTGTAAAAATAGGATTAGTTTAAAATTCAAGTCTGATGATGAGTATCTCAAGAACTAAACGTTTACGCCAAAAATTCTTTCAGATTCGTGATCAGCGCCTCCAAAAACCCTCGTATACCAAATTTCTGTCAAAATCGGAGTTGCCGCAGGTTTCTAGAAAATTACCGAAAATTATACCCTAATTAGGAAAACAACAAGATTTACAGAGCTATTCTGTATTTATAGACCATATAATACGTACAAGATCAAGTAAGATTTAATCATGCTTGCATCTGCTCAGTGAGCAGGCCGAATCTCGCGCCGTCTTACAGAGTTATGCCGATATGCCTCACCTAGAAAGTATGCAGGACAAGCCCAAGTGTACTCAGCAGAATAGCAAGTTGTTTCATGTCTTTTCGTTTCGGGTGCGAACAAAACTGCTCACATCCTAACCAAGACGATTAACCGCAGGGAAATCCGAACTGTTTGGCTACCAATTCGTAAAGATGAGAAGTAGTACCGCCATCAGTTTGCTTGTAGCATCTACCACACTTTACGTTTTTATTTGGAAAAACTTTTACAGGAAAAACAGACAAATATTTTTGCAAACTGAGCAAATTAAGGTTTGCAGGGCTTCTTCTGATAATAGGGACATTTTGTTGCGTCTAATTCTCAGCGCGATATCGCTAAATAACAAAACAAAAAGGGCGGATTTAAAAACACAAATGGGCGGCAATAACAAAGCGAATATCAAAAATTTTTCTTTTTGGGCCCTCTTGCTTTTAGTAGCACATTTTAGAAAAAATGAAAAAAACCAGTAAGATATAGATAGATTTCTACTTGTGCGAGCTTCTTCCTTTTGTTTATCTTCTTTTTACGGTGAGTGCAGTTACTACATGCAAGATTAAAAGTTGTCCTTCACGACCTTTAAGATTATGCCTATCTAGAGGCAGCCTTGTCTCTTAGTAAGAGGGAAATGTGCTAGACGTATTTTCTTTCTCTTTCTCTCACGCAAGTTGTTTGTACAGCCAAATTAGAAGGCTGCTTCAACCTAAACTTGTACATTTTGCATGTTGCTGTTATAAAAAAGGCCTGACTGGTGGAAGCAAGCGCCAATATAACCAACTGTAAAGAAGACCGAAGAAACTTGGTAACTAACCAAAAAAATTGTTGATTATTAAGGATCACTTTTTTGGGCTTTTTTGAGTTAAATTAGTCCAATATAAAAATAAAACCAAAATAAAATGAGTCGCAAAGAAGCTTTATCAACCTTTATTCAACAAATTCATGCTAGACCCGTTGTGGTAAAGTTAAACAGTGGCGTTGATTACAGAGGTAAAACAACAATTCTAATAACTAGGAAATGCCTAAACTTCCCCCTTCTTAAAAACTGGGCACACTCAAATGGAATTATGTTATAATGGAGCACATTATTTTACAGTGAATAAACGTAGTAAAATAACTATTTAATACTTATTTTTTTCTCTCATAACAACAAAAATATATATTGACAACTTTTAAAATTTGGGTAATTTTCTAGAAACCGGCGGCAACCCGATTTTGACGAAATTTGGTATACGGGGTTTTTTGGGGCGCTGATCACGAATCTGAAAGAATTTTTAGTCGGAAACGTTCTCGTTTTCGAGATATATCATCATCAAAGTTAGGTATTTGAACTAACCTTATTTTCACAATATTTTCCTTCTTTTGCACAAAATTCATATTATAATACTAAAATGGCACACAGTATTTCATTTTAACATCAAAAAACCCTTTAAAAACATTTTTTATTATTAATTATATTAATTTAAAAGCTTTACTTTAAACAAACTCAGTATGCAACCATAAATACATCTACATATTGTATTTATGGTTGCAGCATTTATGGGTAAATTATTTTCAATTTAATGAAAAAACGTGTAAAATAAATAAAAACAGGTTTTTTAAAAGGTGTTTATAAAATATTGTGTGGCAATTTAGTGTTTTATAAAAATTTTGTGCAAAAAGAAGGCGGAATATAGTGAAAATAAGGTTAGTGTAAATTACTAGTTTGATGATGGATATCTCGAAAACGAAACGTTTCCTGACTAAAAATTCTTTCTGGATTCGTGATCAGCGCCCCAAAACCCCCGTATACCAAATTTCGTCAAAATCGGAGCTGTTCCCACTTTCTGTGAGCAATTACCGAATGCCAAAAGGGAACAAGAAGTAGGGAAAATGAGGTAAGGACTTGGTAATTTTCTAGCGACCTTGGTAACTCTCTAGAAGGGATTTAGAGCGCTGCAAAGGACGGATTCGGTTATGGAAACGTTAGGCGGAAATCCGTCGCATATCCATCATCAAGTTGATATTTGAACTAACCTTATTTCACTATATTCTCCTCTTTGCATCAATTCTTGATTTAAGCTAAAGTGTCACACAATACTTGATTTTCACCTTGTAAACCTCGCTTTCTACGCTTACATTATTTTTGAATTAAACTGCGTGGCTTTTCTTTGATAATCCGGCAACCATACATACACATAGGGCTTCATGGCAAACTGGGATTAAAATGATTCAAAGTATAGCTATGCAGTTTAATGCAAAAATAATGTAAAAACGTAGAAAAACGGGGTTTTAAAAGGTGAAAATCAAATATTGTGTGACACTTTAGCTTTAAATCAAGAATTGTGTGCAAAAAGAAGGGGGAATATAGTGAAAATAAGCTTAGTTCAAATTTGAACTTTGATGATGGATATCTCGAGAACGAAACGCGACCGCCAAATAATTCTTTCAGATTCGTGATCAGCGCCCCAAAACCCCCGTATACCAAATTTCGTCAAAATCGGAGTTGCAGCCGGTTTCTAGAAAATTACCGGCAAAAAACAGATTAATAAAAGGTAATTATAACCTGATTTAACGGCGGAGCGGCGCTGAGAACGTTTTGTTCTTAAGATATTCATCATCAGACTTGAATTTTAAACTAATCCAATTTTTACAATATTTCCCCTTCTTTTGCACACAATTCTTAATTTAAAGCTAAAGTGGCACACAATATTTGATTTTTACTGTTTAAAACCCCATTTTTTTACGTATTTTACATTATTTTTGCATTAAATTGCATAGCTATGGCGGCAATGGCATGGTTGCCGCATTATCAAAGAACAGCCACGCAATTTAATTCAAAAATAATGTAAAAACGTAGAAAACGGGGTTTTAAAAGGTGAAAATCAAATATTGCGTGACACTTTAGCTTTAAATCAAGAATTGTGTGCAAAAAGAAGGGGGAATATAGTGAAAATAAGCTTAGTTCAAATTTGAACTTTGATGAAATATGTCAGATTCGTGATCAGCACCCCAAAACCCCCGTATCCCAAATTTCGTTAAAAATCGAGTTGCCGCAGGATTCTAGAAAATTACCTAAATTTGGATTGTGGAAATAAGTGACTTTTCTGTAGGTAAAAATATTTTCTTATTAAAAATAGGTGTATAATGTAAAAATGTGTTCATTCTGTATTTTACCATAGAATTAACCAGTTTTGATGTTGGCAGGTTTAAAAAAAAATAAGGAATTTTGGAAAAACTGTAGTTATGGGGTTGTTCAGAGTGGGACCTCTAAGATAAAGAATTCAGACCCAATTAAAAAAGTTCTATTTACTTTTAGGTGTTTTGGCTTGTTTGGATGGATACATGAATATAGCTTTGGAACAAACTGAAGAATATGTCAATGGACAACTAAAGAATAAGTTTGGAGATGCCTTTATTCGAGGTAACAATGTTCTTTACATCAGCACTCAAAAACGAAGATATTAGATTAGGTGTTATAATTTATAAATAATAAACATTAAGGTTAAGGAAATATATATTTTTTTCATTTGGAAATTTGTAAACATAACAATAAAAACAAATACATTGTGTTAATGAAATTATTTGCTTTATTGTTGCAGGTTCTGTTTCTAAAAATGTTGTTTTGACTACAAAAAATACACTAATTAAGATATAATAAATATTGTTTTTATTCAACCCTATTTATTAAATACAAGACAAGAAAATTTATACAGGAAGTTTTTTCTAATAATAATAATAATAATAATAACAATAATAATAATGGTAATTTTCTAGAAACTTGCGGCAACTCCGATTTTAACGAAATTTGGTATACGGGGTTTTTGGGGCGCTGATCACAAATCTGAATCTGAATTTTTTGGCGGAAACGTTTCGTTCTTAAGATATTCATCATCAGACTTGAAATTTAAACTAATCCTATTTTTACAATATACCCCCTTCTTTTGCACACAATGTTTGATTTAAAGCTAAAGTTGCACACAATATTTGATTTTCACCTTTAATACCCGTATTTTACATTATTTTTGCATTAAATTGCATAGCTATACTTTGAATCATTTCAATCCCAGTGTGCCATGAAGTCCTAGGTGTATCTATGGTTGTCGCATTATTAAAGAAAAGCCACGCAATTTAATACAAAAATAATGTAAAAAACGTAGAAAAACGGGTTTTAAAGGTGAAAATCAAATATTTTATAACACCTTAGCTTTTAATCAAGAATTGTGTGCAAAAAGAAGGGGAATATAGTGAAAATAAGCTTAGTTCAAATTTAAACTTTGATGATAAATATCTCGAGAACAAAACGTTTCCGCCAAAACGATTCGTGATCAGCGCCCCAAAAACCCGTATACCAGAATTTCGTTAAAATCGGAGTTGCCGCAGGTTTCTAGAAAATTACCATAATAATTTATTTATTTTAAAAGCATGTAAAATACCATTCCCAAATTACAATACAATTGGATAAAGGATTTTTAAGTTATTCCTGAAAAACACTTTTCAAAGAATATTTGGATTCATGTTTATACATATAAACTTTCTGTTTTAAAACCAAGCAAGGAATCGTTCCTTAAAATTTGGCAACATAGTTTTTTAACACCCTGTATATTACAAACGAATTCTATGTAAAATCACAAAATATTTTTTAACAGAGATTTCAGGCTTAGTATAGTGAGACACCCATCTGAAATTTCCTTTACACAGCAGTAATCCTCCAAACAACATTTTTTTTACCTTATTGCTAACCTATGAATTGCATTTCCTTGAACACCCTGTGCAACATGAATAGGAGTGGTAGAATATAATCTTATAGGTAAACTCCATACCATTGTTTCTATAGGGACTTCTGAGGGAGCTTGCCAATAGTTGTCCTCCAAACTGGGTGCATCTAAACCCTTGTGAGTGCTTGTTACAAATTCCGAAGTGCAGGCGCCATTTTAGTGACACTGGAAATTGAAAACTGTTAGATCTTGCTCTAATGGATGATTAAATTTATAAAGAGTATTAATTGTTAAATAATACTTTTATAAAATAAATAAGTTAGTAGATAAATATAGACTGTTACAATTTGAGGTGCACCATTAGGATCTCGGAAATGGTAGGAGATACCTACAGGGTTGGATAAATTAGAGCAAAGATTTGATGAGATTCAACACTGACAAAAGACTATTACTAAAAAAATAGCTATATCAGTAAAATCTGCTTTACTGAAATGACTTTTTAATGCTAAAAAATATATTTCTTTTTGTAAATATTATAGGGGATTCCCCTATTTACCTAAATCAGTAGAAAATGCAGGTGTAACATGCAGCGGTATAGGCAAAATCAGCTGTGTATATTTGTACCCCAAACACACTTCATGATGTTTACTGAAAGTTATAATTCGAACTTGTTTCGAGTTCTCATTGGTTGGGTCTATGGTTGTTTCCTCCCTCACACTGCAGCGATACCGACACTTGCATGCAACTTACTGTTGCTACAGTGAAGTCAAAAGTACCTGAAAAACAAAATATAGATGACAACAAAAACACAAAAATTATTTAAATTAGCAATGTAGTAGTATTTTTCTGCTTAAGAAAAAGACTTCTTTATATTAGAAAATATATACATTTAGCACTCAGATACAGGGTTGCGACGATTAAAATCAAACCTATCTTACCAAAATTTAAAAAAATATATCAAAGACTACTTAAAACACAGATCCTGTTGAGAGTTTATATCAAAGTCGATTGATGAGATAAGGTCACGACATTCGCCATATTGGCTAGCGCGGCTGTGACGTCATGTCGGGCCATTTTCGGCCATGTTTGATTTTAGGCAGATCAGGGGCGTAGAATGAAGGAGAAAACAAAAAGAACTGTATGTTGTAAACAAAATTTATTGGATTATTTTAATAGGCATAACCTAAAACAAAAACATAAATGTGGTTTAAATATTGAAAATTAAAAATTATCAAAGCGAAGACAGGACGATGAGGTACCTGGCAGAGCAAAATATTGTCCAAGGTTCCGTAAATCAAAAACCATTTTAAAAACTTTGTATACAAGGTGTCCGCTAATAAATGGTACACAGAAAAACCACAGATTCCTTATGCCAAAATATTAATTATTATTATAACATATTATTATAATAAAACGGTATCTCGGGGTTTTTAAACATTAGCTTTTCAGATCGAATATTAATTTTTGTGTGTAGACTAGAGGGCGATAGGTACAATATTTAAAATTCTCTAAAACTACCCAATTTTTTTGTTACTACTCTGTATATATGTAAACTAGTAACCTTCTCTATGCTTTCTGCACAAAAAGGTATACTTAGTAAGAATCAGTCTTGAGAACCGTTGTTAAGGTATTCACGTTGTAGTTGTTCAGTGCACCCGAAATATGTACCTTCAATAACATCTTATTAGCTATAATTACAACTGCTCAGATATAAATAGCTGATAGCTAAAAACTCCTGGATACCGAGTTTTATTAAAATGTTTAAAACATATCAGAAATTATCGAAATGCATGAATAAAAAATATTTATATCCCTTTAACACCCCGTATCTTCCTTATCATTAACTTTTGGATATTGTTTAAATCCTAAATGGGTATTTTCGCATAGGAAATCTGTGGTTTTTCTGTGTACCATTAATTAGCGGACACTCATCAGTATCATATGTATAATAAAACACAAATGACTGAAAACTATTCGACTAAACACTATCAAAATCTCTAAAATAAAACGAGTCCGAACCAATAATATGTGAAGTCTCTAAACTAACCAAAAACATTAACAACAGGAAATCCTTGCAAAATATACAACTAAAATGAAAATGGCAAATTTCCACAGTTTTTACCAAAGCTTCGACAAGGCACGACTCTGTCATTAGCTGATAATGCTACCAACTTTGAACAGAACTTCCAACCGAAATCGTAATTCTCACACCCTCACGTCCCTGACAAAAGCCATCCCCGGTCTTGCTTATGTCTAAACCCCTTCTCATAAAGAAACTCTGAGTTTATATATCTTACCTATAATGTCTTCGCCCAACTTGTAGGCAGGTTTAAACAGACAAAATCTGGCTACTTTACCCCACGTATTGGAGATCATGTAAAAATTAGGATTTCTTCTTGCCGTAATATTCTGAAAAAATATATAGTTCTCATTAAAACATCTAAAGTATATTAAATTTTTATTTAAGACCTTTAATTGTACAAATTGTAAGGAAGAATAAGAAAAAACAGTTAATATGCTGACAGGCAGTGCAGGATTAAGAGTCTGTGAATGGCCTAAGCCAGCGTCTCCCATTTGCTGGGTCGCCACCCGGTACCGGGACGTCAAAATAAACCGAGTCGCCACATTCCCACCCTAATATAATCCTAATAATTTATTTGTTCCAGAACTGTATAACAATACAGTTTTCATAAAACCTTTTACTTTAATAAATGTGTATTATTTTACATAACCAGCTTGGGTTTACAAGTTTTAGAGGGTCACGAAGGGGCAGAGTAAAAATTACCGAGCCATGGCAAAACAATGTTTGGGAAACGCTGCCCTTAGCAATGTATTCCTGTGGGGCCCCCCATTGACCCTATTAGACAAGTGCCAGCCTTTAGCATGTTTAAACAACTATTATAAATAATTATGTTTCTGGAACTTCAACTTTTTAACTGTAAAACCAAGATGTGAATTAAAAAAAAAAAATGTTCAATTTTGGCAGTTTTTACTTTACTTTACTTTTTGCATGTTATTTTATACATATAGAAAAAAAAGGAAAAAGGTGATTTTTGTACAGATTTTTAATATATACCACTTTGCAAAAGATATCACCAATGGTTTGCAATTTCATATTTGGTACCAAAAAATCTGTATAAATTAACACAACTAATGCAAGCTAATTAAATCTTATTATTATTCTAAATGTACCTGCAAACTTTCCAAAGCCAAATCAATAGGCTTTTCTTTTGCCTGATCTCCAAAAATGGATTGGTAGGTGTCAGTTCTTCAGTAGTTTCATTACAAAATGCCCCTGCATCATTCAGAATCGCCTCAGCTAAAGGAAGAACCCTAATTGGTACTCTCATAAGTTTAACTGGACTGTTGACTCTCTGGGTACCAATGGTGATTTTGTATGAGTATTTTACTAGCTGGCCTCTGTATGAAGGAGGCGAGTCAGTTGGAATTTTTTCTCTGTAGATAACTGAAAAGTGTATTATTGTGGATTTAATAAACATAATTCTTTGCGGATTACTTTTAACATTAAGAAAAGCCGCTACTTAAGATACTTACAATGTTTTGTTTGTCCAGGTGATAACCTCAAATCACAAAATAAAATCTTAGGCTTAGTGGCAAATTCGACCTTAGCATTATCACCTCCCACAGCCCCAAGTGCTGTGTCAGCTAAGAACCATATGACTGCTCTTTTCAATTTCCTTAAACTTTGGTATTTTCGAATCTGTGAAACATTGACAGTGGATTTGAGCGGAAGCCCAAGCTAGACTTTCGAAAACATCTGTGTGACTTTGGGAAACCTACAAAAATTTGATATGTGAAGATATTCGTATGGTGGTACCTAGATGCTTATAAAATATGTAAATTTAGGCACATATTTCTCAAGTTGTGCTTACCTTATGAGATGGCGATACAGGATGACTAAACGAAATAATGCACTCAACTACTTCTCCAGAGAGAAATACATGTCCCCTAATAAGTTTTGCCGTAACTTCAATCATTTTGGGTAATTTTAAGGAAAAAACATTTATTTTTGTGACACATAAACAGAGTAATTGAGGTTAAAATGCTTTCAAAAAACAGCTGATTGGGGGTGAGGATATTATCGATGTTGCCGCGACGTGCAAAAAATCGCATGTATGCAATAATATTTTTATTTTTCATTCGGAAAAAAAATGTTTTGCAGAAAATCAACCGATATTATTAATTACTTAATTACTGTGTAAATATATACATATAAATATAATATATAAATTTTTTTATCTCCATTTTGTAAGCAAATTCTCCTTTTTAATATTATAGGTAAATTTAATTTAACCATACCGTTCAATTTGACAATGGTGTATCAGAACTTGACACACAAAAACAGAAACATAACCTCAACTTCTTATTTACAAACACCTATTATTTTAATGTTTATTAAAAATCTTTTAAAAAGGTTTAAAATGTTTTGTTAAAAAAATATGGTAACACAAAGT
The DNA here is from genome assembly GCA_014170235.1 of Listronotus bonariensis. Lineage (NCBI taxonomy): Eukaryota > Metazoa > Arthropoda > Insecta > Coleoptera > Curculionidae > Listronotus > Listronotus bonariensis. The sequence continues at coordinate 64,261 of JACEGR010004625.1, read as the reverse complement.
AGGTTTCATTTTACAGAACCTAAAATATGTCTAGTAATATGGATTTCAGCAGTTTTGTATGCTATTTACCACTTTACGCTGACCAGCCAAAAATGTAAGTATTTTTATTAATTTTTGTAATTTCTTTGGGACTAAATATCACAGTTTAATGCGTAATATATTCTATAGAGTTTTATCTTACATTGTTATTGTTTAATGCAATATTTTTAGATTTTCACAATTTTTACGATTCATTTAATGATTTTGCACCAGGTTGGACTATTCTTAATTTTCGCAAAAGAGACAAGGCTGATTTTGAATGGGAGACTATAGGATTTTTCTTAAATACTTTTTATCCTATTTTAATTATCTATTTTAGGTATTACTGAAGTGATTCGTTATTTAGAGTTAAATAGCAAGGTAAGAGCAGTTACACATACATATAAAAAAGTAAATGTTTCAAAAATTATTTGTGTCATTTGAAATTGTTTTAAAAATTTAAACATTGATTTGTTTTGACGCACATTTTAATTAGAATTTGCCTTGTAAAATGTGTTCTTGGTTTTAAAGTAAAGTAAAATTGTGCAAGAATCAAGAATGTATATGTAAAATATATATATATATATATATATATATATATATATATATATATATATATATATATATATATATATATATATATATATATATATATATATATATATATATATATATATATATATATATTGTTACAGACTTTCAAAAATGTGTTTAGGTTATAGAATTTTAGAGAGTTAGGATCATTTAATTTAGTTTGTTAATTTATTTAAATAATTTACCTTAATTTTTCCAAGTTCTTTCATCACTTTCGAAGGTTTCCGAAAACGCCCGAATTATCCATTAAGAACTTTTATGCCATCCTGTACTATGGAATTTTCACGATATTTCTCGAATATTCTAGATCATTCTTTACTCTTCCATCATACTATAAAGGGCGACGGAAACCTCGGATCAGTCAGTATAAATTCGACTTTTGTGTTGTAAACTTCGAGACATTGACAAGAGAAGATTTTGTCGTTGTAACCATAGTTACGTTCCATTGTTAATAAAGGTATAAAAACGAAGACACGTGTTTTTATACGAGGTGTTTTGGAACATTTGGTGTCAGAAGCGGAACGAGATTACCTGAGGAAGCCGAAGTGGTTAAGAAGATTGAATGCCAGTAGAGACAAGAAAGCAAATTGAAACGATGGAGGAAATAAGTTCACTTATTAAGCTAATGATGGAAAAACAAGAATCCCTGAAAGAAGACCTAAAGAAAGAAATGCAGACAAGCCAAGAAGCCATGAAAGAAGACCTAAAGAAAGAAATGCAGACAAACCAAGAAGCCATGAAAGAAGACATGAAGATCAGTCAAGAATCCCTGAAAGAAGACCTAAAAGCAATGAAGACCAGCCAACGAGGGGTGTCTCACTACTGGAAATCATTGTACATTTTATGGGTAATCACTTGGGAATACATGGGAATCAGTTGGAAATCCATGGAAATCATTGGGAATCCCTTGGAAATCCATGGGAATCACTTGGGAATCCATGGGAATCACTTGGAAATCGATGGGAATCACTTGGTAATCAATGGCAATCAAATGGGAATTCCCTAAACATAACCACACTTTTTAGCCATTTCGAGTCATTTTAATAACAAACTTGTTTGCAGAAGGAAGTCTTTCTGTGTTTTGTTTTATATTTTTGAAGTTTTTTAAGTGTTTTCAGTGCTTTAAAGTATTCTAAACAGGTAAGTAAGCTCTTAGTATTGGCTAATATTCATACATATAATAAAACTGTAACGGGGTCAAATGGGGTCATTCATGTCTGTTCGGTTGTCTCATTCTGATTGTGAAAAGTACTGAACGGATTTAAATAAGGGTTTCAAAGTAGTGTTGCTTGGATTGCTGGAAAGTTTATATTATGTAGGCTTTATTTCATCAAAATCGGTCGACGGATAACCGAGGCTATAACTAAGCATAGTTATGTTAATAACTATGCTTAGTTATAGCCTCGGTTACTAGCATAGTTATAGCTAATTCAAGAGCTAATTGTATAATTTTAAGGTCATTATTGAGCCCAAGAAAAAGGAGGAGCCTCTCGAGAGGCGCGGGCAGAGTGTTTTCTATTCATCATGATATTGTTTTTTTTTTTATTTTTAAATTTGATTTTTTACTTTTTATAAAAATTCAGGCCCAAAATGGCCCAATCCAAGCGGATTGGGCCATTTACATTACCAAGCCTAAGCCAAAAAACCTTAGCCAATTCATATTACCTAAGAAAATTCCGGCATTTTCCATTGTTTTTTTTTCTTTTTAGATAATACCTAAGGTTGGGCCATTTTGGGTTTGATTTTCTAATAAGCTTTCAAAATTCAATTTAAAAAATAAACAAAATTAAAAAAATTATAATAGGTATATGCGAGGACCGAGGCGAGGACACAATGTACAGTGTGTCCCATTTTTGATGGTTTCACAATGTATCTCCTTTATAAATAGAGTTAGCGTGATGCGACTTTCGCGACCCAAGGTGAAAAATATAATGCCAAGAACAAAATCAACAACAAAAATAACTAAGATACTACTCCAATTTCTACAAATAAATAAAATAAAGCTCTAAAAACTATAAAATAAAACCTACTGCTGTAAAAAAAATAAAAAATAAAACATAAAATAAATTTAAAAAAAAATAAAAAAATAAAAATAAAGCCTAAAAGCGCCCTAAGGACAAAACACTACATAGTGAAAGGTGGGGGATGATTACACAATCATGCCAAGCCAAAGTGAGTAGGGCACGTAGTCAAAAAAAATCACAAAATAAAAAATTAAAAATTCATTCAGCTTTTATTCTTGATTAACAAAAAGAAAAAAAACATCTCTACACTTGATTTAAGGAAATTTTGTACGAAAGAATTGAACAGAAAAATGAATAAATAAAAATAAGAATTGATGAAGTGATCCATTCAGACCATCCCACAACTACTTGATAGTTCTTAAATTCAGAAATCATATAATAAATCAGATAAAACATTGCCATCAATGTGTATGTCATAGTATGTGTCTAACCCTCCAGCTAACTAACAGTCTATCGGGAGAAGAAAGGACTATCAACGAAGGAAGCCACCTTGGAAAAGAAAAACAGCACTATATTTTTGTGTATGGGCTATGATTCAGAGTCAGACAAAGACCCGTACACACCAAGAATGAGCTGGCAAATTGCACCATCTGGGAGCAGAAGCCAATAACCCAATCAAGACAAGACAAGATAATTACCTCTAATTAATTTATCACAGGTGAAACACCTTCAAGGGCAAGCGTCACCAAGATCTATCAATTTCAAGCAAATATTTACAATGAACCAACATTATGATATGATAGATCTAAAGATGACCTGAGGCTGTGCCTAAGGTGTTTCACCTGTGATAAAATAATTATATAATTAATAATAAGCGAGATAAGGCAAAGAAATAATAAGGAAAGAAAAACTCAAAATTGAGCTTAATGTTATCTTAATGTTCATATTTTTATTACATTAGACGTAAGAAAAATTGTCTTTTCTAAAAATCATAATAAAAAATTATACATTCCGTTTAAAAAACTGATTGTCTTTGCCGCCAGTCTTTTGTTTTTGATTAAATTTTTTTACTGATTACATTTTTGAATTCTGCAGATTAAAATAGGCCAATTGGCTATTTTTAACTTTCTTTTAAATACAGGGAAGGTAAAAAGGTCATTGGTGGTACGCCCTGTACATGCATAAACGTTGGTACCATTTAAAACTTTATGATATTAGAAAACACTCGCGCGGGCAGAGCTGAAACGTGAAAGGAAAGTGGCGTTAAAAAAAAAAGAAGTTGTTATAAATTCTTTTTATTATAATTTGGGTATAGTTCGGGTACAGATAAATTGACTGCAAAATCAATGCAATAACCTTTACGTATTATAAATAAACTCCGAATCTTATTAAGTGGAAGCCGAGTATACATATTTTTTGTTTTGTTTTCAGATTATAATGGAATACATTACCAATTTATTAAGAACATTTGGGGTGGAACTGCCTCCATATCTTACAACGCTTCTTATACATAACGGATTTGACAATGTATATTCCCTTTCTCAATTGAACATTGATCAGGATGTAGAGAAAATTGAATGTTATGCAAGAGAGGTACTTTCAAAGGTGCTAAAAGGCGAAGAAAAAAAGGCAATTTTCGGAATTTTTACTGAAGAATGCTCTCTTTTTAAAATTCCAGAAGGGCACAAAAAACTTTTAACGTTTATAAAAGAGGAATCGGCAAAAAAATAAATTTAGCAAAAAGGCCACTTAATTTGGAATCATCCAATTCATGCTTTGGAGAAGGATGTTCCGCGTCTTTTTCCAGAAAGAAAGCAAAACTTGCGAATAAAGGCACGTCTCAGTCGGAGACCAACAATGAAGATCATGATCAATATACTCCAAATAATGATGGCATTTCACAACAGGCGCTTCAACATGTTATCAATGTTAGTCAAAACTATATTGAAAAGTTTTCCCGAGAAGAGTTTCGCCAAGGAAAAATAACTAATGATGAATTAAAGAAGATAATCCATAAATGTAAAAGCATGGAAGTTAAGATGGATGGCGATTTAAGTGCAAAAATATCTTGCCCCTTGTGCTCATTTATTTCTTCCGCGTATTCAGTCAAAAATTCCAAAACTGGAAGAAAATGGGTAATTTCCAATTTTTTACGTCATTTTAGAACTCATTTTAAAAAGGATGTTACGAGCGATGTTACTTCCTCTATCAATCAATCAATCAATCAATCAATAATTTATTGGTGCCAACGTACAAAGTACTTACACAAGTCAGTATAAAATAACTAAAAATATTCTAAATACTCTAAATACAATTTACATTTAAAATTAAGTTTAAAATACATTCAAATATACTATAACCACACAACATTGAGGTACTATCAAAACATTTAAAAATAAAAAACGTGTGTTACAATAAAATTTCTAATACAGAGTAAAACAAAATAAAATTAAAATAGAATTAAAATAGAAATAACTTTACAGGTTATCACTTATGTCACAATTTAAAAATTCAATGGTTGAATAAAACGCCTTATTTATGAGAAAGCTCATTATTTTATTTTTAAACATACGCATTGGCAAATTTCTCACCGATTCTGGGAGTTTATTAAAAAAGTGAATTGAAAGATGACCCGGGCCATTCTGACACCTTTTCAACCGCCTCTGCCTTAAGACCAAGTTATGGCTATTTCGTGTAGCATATGAATGCACCGATTCGTGTGTATGATACTGCCCTGAATGTGCTCTAACATATAACAGATTCTCCAGAATAAATAATGACGGCAAAGTGAGAATTTTGTTGGATATAAAGTCCTGCCTACAGTCGTCACGATATGGTGTGCCTGATATAATCCTTACGGCCCTTCTCTGTAAGCCAAAAACCCTCGAAGCAGAAGAACCATGACCCCACACGAGCAGTGCATATGCAATATGCGCATGAAAAACAGAAAAATATGCCTGTCGCAGGATGGACCTAGAGACACATTGCGCAAGGTTACGAAGTACAAAAATTTTGGCTGTCAGTTTCTTACACAGGTTATCAATATGCACATCCCAGAGAAGAGTGCGATCAATATGCACTCCAAGGAATTTGACACTCTCAGGTGTATCTTTTGTGGGAATTTTCCTCAAAGTAAAAATCATATTCTGGGTTTTGTCATTGTTCAAGAATAGCTTATTGCCGGCAAACCAGCCATCAGCCCTCTTCCGTGAATCAGAAGAAGCCGCCATCACTTCCTCTAAGTTCCCATGCACACAGGAGAAGGTCGTGTCGTCTGCAAAAAGGACATAGTTCGTTGATGGATTTACACTGGGAAGGTCATTTATATATATTAAAAATAGTAATGGTCCCAGAACAGACCCCTGAGGGACCCCTACAGTTAATTTCCTCCTTGCAGACAAGACTTCCCCCACCCTCACACTCTGATACCTGTCAGTAAGGTAGCTTGCTACTAATGATAAACTATGTGTATTAAATTTATAAAGCTCAAGTTTTTTTAAAAGCAGATCGTGGGCTACGCAATCGAACGCCTTGCTCAAGTCACAAAAGGTCGATGCCATAAAGCCACCGTCCTCAAAGGTCTCCATTATCTGTGCTACAAGGCTCAGAATTGCTGTGGTTGTATTGCAGCCCCTCCTAAAACCAAATTGAGAGTGTGTAAAGAGACCAAATGATTCGAAAAATTGTGTTATTCTGGATGCCATACATCTCTCAAAAATTTTTGAAATGATTGGCAATAGGGAAATTGGTCTATAATTTGATAGATCGTTCCGGTCGCCCTTCTTGAAGATTGGCGAAACCAAAGCTTCCTTCAGAGCCGATGGAAAAGTGGATTCTTTAAAACAAAGATTAATAAGTTTGGTTATTGGGCTAATAATAAGATTTTTGATGGTTTTAATAAGTTGTACATTAAGTCCATATATGTCCCTACTTTTTTATTTTTAAGAGAGTTTATAACGTCACGTATTTCTATGAGAGTAACCTCGTTAAAGACAAACATTTCTGATGGAATATTAAATAAGCCCTCCATTGGATTGAAGTTGGAGTCGCCAACCCTACTCTGCAACCTGTGCGCAATATCTACAAAGAAATCATTAAAATTATCAGGGTTTATTTTTATTTCAGGACCTGACCCTTTAGTTGCTCCACGATATTCATTTATTATATCCCACATGCACTTTATTGGATTGGGAGCATTTTTATTAAATTATCATTTGAAAGCTTTTTAGCCTTGGAAATCTGTGATTTATAAAAAGTTCTGTACTCATTTCTATATTTGTTCAACCAAGGAGAAGGACTATGCTTATAAAGTTCACCTAGAAAGCATAGGTGCTGTCTCATTTTCTTTAATTCATTATTAAACCAGTTTGACGTATGTGCTTGGCAACTTCTTTTAATGTATGTTTTTAATGGAAAAGCCTTATAATAAGCTCCGGTTATCATATTTAAAAAAGTAGAACACTTTTCATCAACACCAGTATTATCATCATCAAGAAACCGCCAACTCATACGCTCAACATAGTTAAAGAAAGCACATTTACCCTTGCGTGTTAAAGGTCTACATGTTATTTTGGTGTTCTCAAAACTTTTATTTTGAACTGGACAAGGTATAACTACCATTTGCCCCAAGTGATCTGATATTCCCACATCGTATAGTGTCACCCTACAGTCATCAGTACAGAAATTCAAAAAGACACCATCCAAGCAGTTGTTTTGCCGGGTGGCTCCTGTCATCATTCGGACCAGACCAAATGATTCCAAGAGACTACATAGTTCAGTGCATTCTCGCTTTCCCGCATCAAAATGAACATTAAAATCCCCCAGAATAACAATGCGATCATTGCAATTCAGTCCGCTTAAAATATTTTCAATAGTTCTTAAGAAGGTGTCAAAGTGGCCCGAGGGACATCTATAAATTGTAATTACATAGATTTTCAAAGATTTCAAATAAATACCACTAACTTCTATGCATTTCTCAATAGTCAAGGCATTAATCTCAGGTAAGTTCTTAAAATCACTCATAGGATCAGTCATTATTGCTGTTCCACCCCCTGGACTGGCTTCTACAGCTTCCTGCAGCAACAGTGTAGTTTGCTACATGGATGTTTGCAAGTTCGTCGTCCTTGAGCCAATGCTCTGTCAGGCAGAGTACATTTACATCCTTGTCTATCAGAAACCCTTCCAAAAGATTTACCTTGTTTTTTAGTGCTTGGACATTTAAATGGAAAATTGTTAGTTTATTTGTAGTGCTTACTTCTGGAGCTGGGATGCTGATGTTAATGACCTCAGATGTGGTCTCTGAAGATTCTGAAAATGGTTAATTAATACGCCCAAGGGCCATAAGCTGCTAGACATTATTTCTTCTTTTTTCTGTGGTGGTACACCAAGTTTAAAAGAACTTCTAGTTTTACTATTTTTTGTAACCATTTTATTACATACACAGCCATTGTATAGCCCGTGTGTCTTTAAAAAGTCAGCCACATCCTCCTCCCTCGTGCCTGGATCAAGACCAGTTACAAAAATCCAGGATAATTGTTCATCTTTACCAGTTGCTTTTGCAACTTTCAGATTGCATTTATTCTCGTTTAAACATCTCACTGGCGCCAAACGATTTTTAACGGATACAGCCCTTTTCAGTTTTGACTTGACTTCTGTCCAAGGATTGGAGTCATCATTTGTTTCCAAATTGTTTAGATTTTCCTTATTTTGTTTTCCATTTTCATTGTTTACATGTTTGCCGTTTAAAGTAAGGTTAGGAGAACCAGTGTTGACATTCGACAAGTTTTGCAGTACTGAATCAGAAATATTTAGGATTTCGGTGTTATTTATCGGAGATTTCTGACTTGCTAAAATTTCCTTTGGCTGTGTTGCCAAGTCTATATTAACTTTTAGCGGTGTTGTCACGACATGGTCGTTTTTTTGTTTGTTTTCGCTACTTTTTTTGCTAATTTGTTTTCCAGATGTGCTATTTTCTCTTCTAGAAGTTTCTTATTTTCTTCAAGAAGTTTATTTCTTTGCTGCATTTCAGTTACAAGTTGTTTCAGTAACTGAATTTCCGTATGTCCGATGGTATTCGAGGTTATGTTATCCTTGTTTACATCACAACACACCAAACGAGTTTCGTCGATTATTCTGACTTTCTCAGTCCAGTCTCTTTCCACACACGATGCACTGCAAATGCACGGCCACAATTTACGCACACACGCGACTACTAAAAACCTTTTTCTTACAACAGTGAAATCAGGGTCTTTCCTTCACTCGATATGACCTTAACAGACGCCATCTAAAAATTACCCCGCCAAAACAAACTCAGCCCAATATTACCAATTTTATGAAAAAAACGGATCTCAATAAAAATGATAACAGCTCTGATGTTGAAGAAACTCTTATAGATTTAACCAATGATGAAATAATTCGCAACACAGCAACAACCTTAGCAGCAAATAATTCCTCTACGTCTGATTTTACTAGGCAAAATAAAATAATTACTAACAACTCTGACGAAAAAGAAAATTTTAATCCCACAGACACCCAAATAAGCCTGGATGATGAAGAGCCTCTGGGAGGCGGTTTCAGTGAAATTGATATTTCAGTATCTAGATTTGAGGATTTTTTCTGAGGATTTTCCCCTATTTGATGACAATATTTTAGAGCTTGGCTCATCTATGAATAACGATATGAATAATGCCATATCTGAAAAACCTGGGAAAAATCACAGTCTCAAGCAAAAAAAACCCAAAAGAAGTCTGTCTTTGGTGATAGCAACTCGCGGCGGGAAAGAGGCCTACGAGTGTTAAATGAACTTCCATACAATCAAGAGCAGATAACGACTTTCCTAAATGTTTTAAATAATGCCATAGATAGGAATCCGGAAATTACAAGTACATTAAACATTTATTACACAAAACCAAGCAATAAATAAATTAAACTTTGATGCAAAAGGTTTGTTAAAACATCTTTTGGATTCAGCTATTAAAAATTCAAAAAATAAATCTGTAAATGCAAATAAATTTGATGAAGGAATGAAAGCGTTTTTGGCTTTACATATTTATTGCCGCAGGGAGGATGACTTATGAAATACTGTTGCTCAAATTTACCGAAAATTCTGCCGTCGGTTTCGACTATTTACAGGCAATTAGAAGAAATGGATAACATATTGGAGGGTGCAGTTAGAATTGAGGACTTAAAAACATATTTACAAAAAAGAAATTATCCACCTATGGTTTTTATTTCTGAAGACCAAACAGCTCTTATCAAAAAAGTTCAGTATGATCCATCTACAAATCAAATGATTGGATTCGTAGCACCTTTGCAAGAAGATACGCGATTTCCGAAGATTGGACATTTTTCTGTGAATTCAGTTAAAGACATTGAAACTGCATTTAAAAATGAGACCCTGGCGATAAATGCTTACGTTTTTATGGCTCAGCCACTGGTTGATGGATCACCAGCGTTTTGCATATCTATTTTTGGAAGTGATAATCGATTTACCTCAGATGATGTTTTAAAAGATGGCAATACATCGTAAGCGAGGCAGCAAAACATGGGATTACAGTTTTGGGGTTTTCAAGTGACGGTGATACAAGGTGCTTAAAAAGTATGAAAATATCTTCAAAATTGCCACTACTCAGTGAAAACCCATATTTTCCTTATTTTCAAGTAAGGTATATTTCACATTTAGATAACTCACATATTTATGTTTTAACTAATTTTAGGCAGATTACAATTTAGAAAATCCGACCGTTCTTCAAGACACCATACATATTTCAACTAAGTTGAAAACCCGTCTATTGAATGAAGATATATCTATGAATATTGGAGGAAAAAAGTATCCATAAATAATATCCGCTACCTAATTGAAAATTATTCAAAGGGATAAACATTTGTTATGCAAAAGCTTCCTTGAATGTAAGTTTATAATTATTATACTTTTCTTATCTATAGTCAGTCTTACCTTCCTAAATTATGAACTCTATTTTTATTATTTATGCAATTTAAGATTTTTAAGCCCCTCAAAAATGTATTTATTTGATGTGAAATAATATTTATAAAAAAAAATATTAGCAAACACATAAAGACAAACACACAAGCATAGGCTTTTGTTTCAAGTATTCAAAAATATCCAGATCTGTTAAATGCAGAATTAGAGCTAAATGTACCCCTCTCTGTATAAATTTTTCCTGCATTTGTTACTATTTTTAAATTACCCTTTTTTAGCTTCTGACAAAATGAATTTCAATGCAATTGACAAAATGAGTTCTGAAGTTGTTACGAATCTCCTTAAGGAATCTCCTAATGCTGAAGCTACAAGACAGTATTTAATATTAACTCGTAATATATTAAATGCATTTTGCTGAAAGAATTACCTATTGAAAAGCGTGTATACCTCATCTGGTATACAACATTTTTATGCGAATTTGGAAATTCTGGCTAAAGGAGAGTGGTGAAAAAATTCAAAAAAGTTTTATTACCTCAAATACATATACGTGCATAGAGTTAAATGCACATGGAATTATCCTTGTCATAGAAAAACTTCGACAGAGCCAGATGCCACAAGCTTTTGTTCCATGGTTGCTCAGTAGCCAGCCATGTGAGAAAATATTTCAGGAAACTCGATCAATGAGCAGCACCTTTTCAACAATGATCAACTACTCTCTGCTTGAGATTTTGAGACGATTAAAACGTATACAAGCTATGCATGAAATTAGCACTGATTTAGGTAAATATAAATGAATCTTTAATCCTAAGCAGATCATTATCACATATTATTTTTCTTTCAGGTACCGATTTTAGATTTCCCCGACAAGAAAATAAAAGGCTTGGAAATGACACTCCCGCTTTTAAGACAATGGAACTTCCTGGAACAGATGCAATTATAAAAGTAATTGAGAATGCTAAACAGGATGCATTAGTTGATGCTAATCAACTTGGAATGAAAATGGATTCTGATTTGTGGATGAATGTAAACTTGCCCTTGTCAAAAAATTCAACTAACTATCCAGAAGAGGATGCTGAGGTAGTTGATAATATTACTTCGACTGACACGGCTTCTCTAACGGCTGATGAATATAAAAAGACTTTTCAAAGAAGACCGAGAATTCCTTGAATATTCATCCACATTCACCAGTTTGGATTCTCTCCAATTAAAGGATTATTCAGGGCAAAGAATGGCAGAGAAATCTTGTTTGGCATTGACACTTAATGACAATAAAATACGCATAATAAAAAAATCTACCCTGATTTGGTTTTCCAAGAAAACCAGGGCCGGCTATCAACGGACAGAATTTTAAGAGTGAAGGGAATGAGCATAAAAAAAACTGATAGATGTGAAACTAATAAATCTCAAAGCTCATATCAAAAAGGAAAAATAAGAACCCAAAAATACACCAAGATTATGATGATAGCACATCTGAATCCGAAAGTGATATAAATTATGCTAGTGATACCTTGACTGAAGACTTTTCTGATCTTCTCTCTGATTTAGACAGAAACTTCTAAAGAGGTTGCCATGAATATTTCTATTAAATTAGAATGCTATTACGCAATATATTATGATGCCCGTTGGTATTTGGGGCGAGTTATAGGAAGATGCCAACCCGAAAGCTTCAAGGTAAAATTTTTGCAGCACGACTTAGACACATTTAAGTGGCCTAAAAAGATGACATTCAGGAAGTTCACCAAGATTTCATATTTTATGGTCCTGTCACTCTGTTGGGATCAGAGCCATTTTCATTAAAAAGAAATGACATGGCTTCTATTCAAAAAAAAATACAAGGAGCTAAAAGTGAACATTAAAAATGTAAAAAAAAATAAATGTGTATTTATATAAGTACTTGTTTTTATTTTTATTTTAAAACCCTGGCTATTCTTTACCTTACTCTATTAATATATTGCCTGATAGGTTTGGTATTTTATAGGGGTTGGTTGGGCTTATGATCACCAAATTTTTTCTCTGAGAAGTTTAACCACTACAGAAAATGACATGAAACAAGAACATTAACCTATTGTTTGTGAATTTGTTCACACTTTGCACAATGTTTTTTAAGACACTCTTCAAAGACATATTGTTCCTCAAGTAATTATAAAAAAAACAATAAAATTTTTTGACTGTAAGATACGTCATAATATTAATTGTCTCTTTCTACTTTCTAGTGGTATTTGTTTAGGATTTGTCTTACAAAAACAGATGCAATGAAAACAGGGGTGATTTTCATGTTAGGCACTGTATTATACCACAATAGTAACATGGAAATACTAGGGAATCACATATCGTATTACTTGGCATTCATGTGGGAATCCCTGGGAATCACATGGAAATCACATAGGAATACCTGGGAATCACTTGGGATTACCTGGGAATCCTAGGAATAATTTGGAAATCACATGGGAATACCTAGTAATCGCTGGGAATATTGGAAATCAATCATTATTTTTAATGGTGATTGCCAAGTTTGGCAATCATTGTACAATTTTCGGCATAGTGAGACACCCCTCGCCAGCCAAGAAAACCTGAAAAGACATGAAAATCAGTCAAGAATCCCTGAAAGAAGAAGAAGGAAATATTAATAGAATAAAGACAACAAATAGAAAATTCAAAAAGACCTTAAACAGGCAAGCGGAGATGAAACAAGAACAAAGAGAAGATGGTGAAAACTCGTGAGAAAATCTAAAAGGAGAATTTTATCATAGCCAAGACGAGATGAGAAAACAAATGTTGCTTGATTTAAAACTTACGAAGAAGAAGATGTTAAAGAAGAAGTGGAAGAACAAATGCAGCAAACAGTACAGTTACTTCAGAGTCAAGTTCAAGGCCAAATACAACAAGAAGTACAACATTTACAGCGACAAATTCAAAAGATAGTTAGCACAGGCGTAATTTTCAGAAAGCGGTACCTCAACAACTTCGTAATGAAACCTCCTACTTTTGATGGCAAGGTACCGTGGGTTACGTACCTTAGACAATTTGAAGCTGCTGCGAACGGCAATAATTGGAGTTTACCAGAAAAGGCACGCGCACTGGTGCTTGCTTTACGAGGTGAAGCCATGGAGGTATTAAGAAATATTCCTGAAGAAAAACAAGGCGACTATGAATCGATTGTCATGTTCCTGGAGATGAGGTACGGCGAAACCCATCTGCAAGAAGTTTATAAGGCGCAGTTACAAGGACGAAGACAGAAGTACAATGAAAGTCTTCAAGAGTACGAAGCGGACATTGTACGTCTAGTTAATTTAACGTATCCATCGTACCCGGAAGAAATTAAGCAAGAATTGGCGGTAGGCAGTTTCATTGAAGGGCTGCGCGATCCGGATATGAACCAAGCATTAAGAATGGCCAGACTAAAGAAAATTTCAGAAGCTCTTGCCTACGCACTTCAGTTTGAAACGGCTAAGCAGACATCCAGATCTCAGGCAAGACTTCGAAGAACAAACTATGTACCAGAAGTCAGCAATCCAAATGATAATTTGACAACAGTAATACAACAGCTGCAAGAAATCCTACGTCAAAAACAAGTAGATGGAGACAACAAAAGCATGACCTTCCGTCGAAGAAATAGAATCCTGTGTTGGAAGTGTGGTGAAGAGGGGCACATTCAAAGAAATTGTACCAGATCGAATGCCCCTGCAAGTAATTCGGAAAAGCTGGCCAGGTGCTACCAAGCCCCATCAACAACAACTATTAGAGTATCCCGGCTGCAGAACAATGGCTCCAGCTTGGTAGTACCTGGAAATGTGTGCGGTCGGGACTGCGAAATGGTCCTAGATACTGGTTCCACACATACCATCGTGAAGCCGAACATCGTAGCTCACTGTAAAATATTCCGCCCTGTAAATAATTACCTTTTGGAAACTGCTAATGGAGAAGTTATACCAGTTAAAGGCATACATGAAGCCAGAATAACCCTAGGAACAACAACCTTTATACACGTCGTGTTTGTTGCTGACATCATGGACGAAGTTATTCTTGGCCTAGACATTATGGAAAATCAGAAGTTTGTACTAGACCTTCCACAACGGGTACTACGAACCAATAATGAAGAGATCATAATGAGACTTCCACGAAGGAGTGAAACAATAATTCGAAAAGTTGTCCTTACAGAAGATGTCCTATTACCGCCAAATTCAGAAAGCATTATACAAGCAAAGTTTGAAGACTTAGAAGAAGGTGAAATTGTTTTAGTCGAACCAGTTGAAAATAGTCCGTTATACGCTAAAGGAATTTTACCGGCCAGAACTCTGACGCAAGCCAAAAGAGACATGGTATTTGTCCGAATGATGAACCTAAAGGATTACCCTCAACAAGTCAAACAAGGTGACATAGTTGGTACCTGTCAACCTGCTAACATGATAGTTACCTCCACCTTAACTGCACCTGCAGGAATCCCCACAAGTAAATTACCTGATGCTCTGCAAGACCTGGTGATTTCATCAAAATCCTTGTTAGATCCAGTCCAGGTATCTATGTTAGAAGCACTTTTAAAAAGAAATCAAGATGTTTTCTCCGTATCTGAAAATGATTTGGGAAAAACCAGCGTAGTTCAACATCGGATAAACACCGGAGACGCCTCGCCAATCAAACAACCACCAAGGCGAATTCCTTTAGCCAAGAGAGACGAAGTCGAAAAGTTATTAGGAGACATGCAAAAACAAGGCATTATAGAGCCATCTCAGAGTCCATGGTCATCTCCAGTAGTCCTAGTCAAGAAGAAAGATGGTTCCACCAGATTTTGTGTTGACTTCAGAAGACTGAATGATGTCACGAAGAAAGACAGTTTTCCACTACCAAGAATAGACGATACCCTAGATACACTCACCGGATCAAAATGGTTTTCGACATTAGATCTAAAAAGTGGCTATTGGCAAGTGGAACTTCATCCGGAAGACAAGGAAAAATCTGCTTTTTCAACTGGAAACGGACTGTGGCAGTTTAATGTTATGCCATTTGGTTTATGCAATGCCCCCGCTACGTTTGAACGTTTGATGGAGTTGACATTACGGGGACTAACTTGGAAAACCTGCTTAGTATATCTAGATGACATAATAATTCTTGGAAAAACATTTGACGACCACTTGAAAAATGTTGAAGAGATTTTTCAGAAGCTTAGATCCGCCCAGCTGAAGCTTAGTCCAAAGAAATGTCACCTTTTCCAGAAAGAAGTCAAGTACCTAGGGCATATAATTACCGAAGAAGGAGTAAAAACTGATCCAGAGAAGACTGAAGCTATCCAGAACTGGCCTGTACCAAAGAACAAGCATGAAATTAGAAGTTTTCTGGGATTGTGTACCTATTACAGACGGTTCATACATGGGTTTGCTGATATTGCAAGACCATTACATCGTCTTACGGAAAACAACAACAGCTACGAATGGACTGAAGATTGCCAAGCAGCTTTTGTACACCTAAAGAAAGCCCTGTGCAATCCCCGGTGTTGTCATATCCACAACCAAATCAAACATTTATTGTGGACACTGATGCAAGCAACACTGCTATTGGTGGAATTTTGTCACAGATGCAAGATGGCCAAGAAAAAGTAATAGCCTATTTTAGCAAAGTCCTTTCCAAACCTGAACGAAATTATTGTGTCACCAGAAAAGAACTTTTGGCTATTGTTAAATCCCTAGAGCATTTTCATAAATACCTGTATGGCCAGAAATTCCACCTAAGAACGGACCATGCATCACTTAAATGGTTGCTTCAGTTCAAGAACCCTGAAGGTCAGATAGCACGATGGCTACAACGCATTCAAGAATATGATTTCAAAATTGAACATCGAAGGGGACTGAACCATAAGAATGCTGACGCTTTATCAAGACGACCTTGCCCGGATGATTGTAAACACTGCAGCAGACGAGAAGAACATGAAGATCCTGATGAATTTCACTGCCGAAGAACACGTCTCCAGTGCTCTCAAGAATGGGATCCTAAGATCTTGGCCAAAGAACAACTAGAAGATCCCGATCTTGGAGACATTATCAAACTTAAGACAGAGAACTTTGGAAAGACCACCATATCAGAAAATAGCCTCCAAGTCTCCAAGACATAAAGGGTACTGGGCCATATGGGACTCTTTGATTATTAAAGATGGCCTATTACAAAGGGTCTGGGAAAGTTCTGACGGCAAAACCCATAAACATCAGATAATCCTACCAACCAAAAGGATCCCTGAAGTATTGCAAGCCTTGCATAATGGTGTAGGAGGTGGCCATTTCGGAGTTATGAAGACTCTTGAAAAGGTTCGAGAAAGGTTCTACTGGCTGGGAAGCCGTGCAGACGTAAAAGACTGGTGCCGAAGGTGTAAGGACTGCGCTTCCAGCAAGGGACCCAAAACACGAAGCCATGGCAAGATGAAGCAATACAATGTAGGGGCACCTTTTGAAAGAATTGCCATAGACATAGCAGGGCCATTTCCAGTTAGTAAATCAGGGAATCGCTATATATTGGTAGCGATGGATTACTTTAGTAAATGGCCAGAAGTCTACCCAATCCCAAATCAAGAAGCTATTACTGTTGCCGATGTATTATTTCAACAATGGATTTGTCGCTATGGAGTTCCTAGAGAAATACATTCCGATCAAGGCAGAAACTTTGAGTCCGATCTTTTCAAGAACCTTTGTAATCTCCTGGGAATCCATAAAACAAGAACAACACCTCTTCATCCCCAGTCCGATGGTATGGTAGAGCGGTTTAACAGAACACTTGATAACTACCTGAAAATTAAAGTAAATGACCAACAAAGTGACTGGGATAACTGTATACAGCCGTTTTTATTAGCATACCGCTCCGCGATTCACGAAACTACTGGCGAAACACCTGCTAAAATCATTTTCGGAGCGGAAATATGCCTTCCAGTTGACTTGCTTACAGGACGACCTTCCACCAATGAAGAACCAGCAGAAGACTATGTAAGTCAACTAAGTAAACAGCTACAGAGGATACATGAAGAGGTGCGTACCAAGTTACAAAAGGAAGTGACCGTATGAAATCCCGCTATGACTTGAAAGCTAACCATCAGGGATTTGTCGTCGGTGAAAAAGTTTGGTTATACAATCCAAGAAGAACCAAGGGGCGTTCACCGAAACTACAGAAGTCATGGGAGGGACCATATAAAGTGGTGACACGGCTTAATGATCTGGTGTACCGTATACAGAAGAGTCCACAGGCAAAGATGAAAGTAGTACATTTAGAAAGGCTAAGCCGTTATCAAGACAGTGAAGATACTTGATCGAGACGATCAAAACTTGGAAGGGGGCAATGTTACAGACTTTCAAAAATGTGTTTAGGTTATAGAATTTTAGAGAGTTAGGATCATTTAATTTAGTTTGTTAATTTATTTAAATAATTTACCTTAATTTTTCCAAGTTCTTTCATCACTTTCGAAGGTTTCCGAAAACGCCTGAATTATCCATTAAGAACTTTTATGCCATCCTGTACTATGGAATTTTCACGATATTTCTCGAATATTCTAGATCATTCTTTACTCTTCCATCATACTATAAAAGGGCGACGGAAACCTCGGATCAGTCAGTATAAATTCGACTTTTGTGTTGTAAACTTCGAGACATTGACAAGAGTAGATTTTGTCGTTGTTGTAACCATAGTTACGTTCCATTGTTAATAAAGGTATAAAAACGAAGACACGTGTTTTTATACGAGGTGTTTTGGAACAATATATATATATTAAAGCAAAAGGAAAAATTCCCTACTGTCTTGGCGTACAATACAAATATTTTACTCCTTTAAAGACAGTTAAAGAAAACGTCCTGCTTTTCTATGCTATCCACCACGACTCTCTCCCCAGACCGGTTTCGCCTGCCTTACAGGACTCCTCAGTGAGGCTGTATCGAGTCGTGGTGAATAGCATAGGAAACCAACGTCCTCTTATTAGACAAGTTTCGTTGTCCAGCGGTAGGATATTAAATCCTGCCGTTGATGCCTACTGAAATCGCATTCAGTAAATACGAGCACCAATTGTAGCGGGGTGGCTATGTATGTTAAAGCAAAAAGGAAAAATTCCCTACTGTCTTGGCGTACAATACAAAATATTTTACTCCCTTTAAAGACAGTTAAAGAAAACGTCCTGCTTTCTATGCTATCCACCACGACTCTCTCCCCAGACCGGTTTCGCCTGCCTTACAGGACTCCTCAGTGAGGCTGTATCGAGTCGTGGTGAATAGCATAGGAAACCAGCGTCCTCTTATTAGACAAGTTTCGTTGTCCAGCTGGTTTCCTATGCTATTCACCACGACTCGATACAGCCTCACTGAGGAGTCCTGTAAGGCAGGCGAAACCGGTCTGGGGAGAGAGTCGTGGTGGATAGCATAGAAAAGCAGGACGTTTTCTTTTAACTGTCTTTAAAGGGAGTAAAATATTTTGTATTGTACGCCAAGACAGTAGGGAATTTTTCCTTTTTGCTTTAACATACATAGCCACCCCGCTACAATTGATGCTCGTATTTACTGAATGCGATTTCAGTAGGGCATCAACGGCAGGATTTAATATCCTACCGCTGGACAACGAAACTTGTCTAATAAGAGGACGCTGGTTTCCTATGCTATTCACCACGACTCGATACAGCCTCACTGAGGAGTCCTGTAAGGCAGGCGAAACCGGTCTGGGGAGAGAGTCGTGGTGGATAGCATAGAAAAGCAGGACGTTTTCTTTTAACTGTCTTTAAAGGGAGTAAAATATTTTGTATTGTACGCCAAGACAGTAGGGAATTTTTCCTTTTTGCTTTAACATACATAGCCACCCCGCTACAATTGGTGCTCGTATTTACTGAATGCGATTTCAGTAGGGCATCAACGGCAGGATTTAATATCCTACCGCTGGACAACGAAACTTGTCTAATAAGAGGACGCTGGTTTCCTATGCTATTCACCACGACTCGATACAGCCTCACTGAGGAGTCCTGTAAGGCAGGCGAAACCGGTCTGGGGAGAGAGTCGTGGTGGATAGCATAGAAAAGCAGGACGTTTTCTTTTAACTGTCTTTAAAGGAGTAAAATATTTTATATATATATATATATATATATATATATATATATATATATATATATATATATATATATATATTTCTGAACTGAGAGTTCTTTTTAAAAAATGGTTTTGGGGTAATATCTTAAATATTACTTATCCAATTTGGATAAAATCTAGTAATGGTATTAACAATAGTAAGGGACTTATTTAGCCATAACTTAATAAAATGTAGTATTTCTGAATAAAATAATGTATGCCATTGATATTTGCCATTTTTATATTTTTTTAAAATTAACCATAAAAATACAGCTTTTTTGTTTCTTATGAGTACCTAGTAGCTTGATTAGTTTTTAAAAAAAAATACAATCCTTTAAATTGCATATTCCTGGCGCATGCAAGAAAAATTAGAACATTTTTTTTTCTTTTAAAAATTAAGTGTTATAATTTCTTATTAGCAACTATGTAACAAAAACAACAAATACTTATTTAAATAATGTTTATATCTAGTCTACTAAGAAAAGTGATTTTCAAATTTTAGGGTTTTGAAAATCACTGCATCTTGAGAATGAAAAATTTGCAGACTCGTGTTTACAAAAACTTTTTTCAGAAAATTAGCTCATAAATAAACTCTTAAATTTTTTTACGTAGTTATAAACACCCTGTATAATGTTTTTTAAAACTGTTATTAATTTTTAGCTTCAGCAGTATCATCAAATACTATTCCCCATAATCTGCCTCACCCATCACATGGGATATAAAATAACTGTGATAATACTTATACAACCAATTGTATTTTATTGTGCTAAAAGCCTAAAAAACGACAAATCTGTGATATGGTTATGCAACTTGGCCACACTAGGTCTCATAGCAATATACAAACAGATGAATTCTAATGAGCAGGTTTTAAAAAGTCTAAATATAAACCATTTTGAGGCTTATATGATTATACTGCTTCTGTGCTGGCTAAATTTAAAATGTACCAGTTACTGCCTCAATATATCCTCGAAAATAAAACTTTTGGACTTTTTTCATACTCTTTCTATTTTCCAACCCTTTTTACGGGTCCTTTTATACCTTATGAGGATTTTAAAGAAATTTACAACCTAAAAGGGTTTGATAGATTGGATGTGCGATTAAAACGGTTTGGATGGAACCTGTTTAGATGTGGATTTTGGTATGTTTTTGCCAGTTTTTGCTTGCATTATATTTATGTTAATGCAACATCATTCCAGATAGAGGTAATTATTTTATAATATGTATTTAATTTAAATAGACATATTTATACAGGGTAACAGGGTATTTCACAACTTATCCGACCGACTTTAAGGGCTAATTCTACAATAAAAAGATTTGGGGGTGTTCTTTGATCATAAACTTACATTTTCTTCCCATATTGAATATTGCAAGAATAGAGCCCTTAGAGTTTTAGGGTTTATTAAAAGAAATACCAAAGATTTTAAAAATGTAAATTCAGTAAAACTATTATATACTTCGTTAGTAAGACCCCTTTTGGAAAACTGTTCTGTTGTTTGGAATCCATATTATTAGAAATATGTTAAAATGTTAAATTCTGTTCAGAGAAAGTTTTTAAGATACATTGCCTTTAAATTGCATATTCCTCGGGAAACAATAAATTTTGAAGATCTTGAAAAAGCTATTAATATACAAAGTTTGAAAGTTAGACGTGAAAATGCTGATGTATTGTTTCTTTTTAAACTAATTCATGGGAATGTGCAATGTAGTGAACTGCTCTTTTCTATAAATTTCTATGTTCCTTCAAGGACATTAAGGCATTCAGTTAGCTTTCAAACAAATTTTCACCAAAGGTTGTATGGGCAATTTTCCCCAATAAATAGATTGATGAAGCATGCCAATAAATTTGGGGACGATTTATTTAATCTATCCCTAAATAGGCTTCGAAGGGTTATGAAGTCCAATGTTTTATAGATTAAGGCTTCATGTTGTTTTATTTTCAAAGTTAGATTTTTTTAATGTGTATATTTTAAATTTAATTTTAGATGTTGTTTTCTTGTTTCTTAATCATTAGTAGCTTGTTATTTTTACTGCTTTTTAAGTATTTTGGTGGTTAACTAAAATATAAAATTTTAGTCCTGAATATTTGTTAATTAAAAAAGCTTAGTACTAGATATGATTATTGATGTAGATGCTTGTTATTTAAAATTGTAATTGGGCAATGCCCGTTAATGAGTAAATAAATAAATAAAAAAATATAAAAAAACTTCCTATTATCATATGTCCTAAACATCTTAGTTTTTAAACTACAGGGTGTTAAAAATTAAAAAAATGTTTTTTTATAATAACTGTTATACCAATTCAGATATTTAAAAAAAATGGAGAACACCTCCTATTCACCAAAAGACGTTTTTTGACATACAAGAAAAAATAATTTTTACCAGTGTCCTCCATGAGAGGTTTAAGTTAAATATTTTGGTAATTATGTAGAAACCAGCCGCAACTCTGATTTTGATCACTTTTGGTATACAGAGGTTTTTGGGGTACTGATCACGAATATGAGAATTTTTAGTCGAAAACGTTTCGTTTTCGAGATATCCATCATCAAACTTGGTATTTGAACTAACCTCATTTTCACTATATTTCCCCTTCTTTTTGCACACAATTCTTGATTTTAAGTTAAAGTGGTAAACAATATTTGATTTTCACCTTTTAAAATCCCGTTTTTCTACATATTTTACACTTTTTTGAATTAAATTGCAAAGTTTTTTAATTATGGTGAATGCGCCGGAAAAAGGATTAGGCATAGCTTGCTGCGTTTTTATAGGGGCCCTTCCCAATTTATTTGATAAAAGGTGTAAAATACATAGAAAAACGAGGTTTTAAAAGGTGAAAATCAAATATTGTGGGTCACTTTAGCTTTCAATTACGAATTGTGTGTAAAAAGTTAGAATATAGTGAAAATGAGGTTAGATCACATACAAAGTTTGATGATGGATAAGTCCTAAAATTCTTTCAGATTGGTAATCAGCGCCCCAAAAAAACCCGTATACCAAATTTGGTCAAAATAGGAGTTGCGGCCGGTTTCTAAATAATTACCAATATTTTTAATAAGAAAGGGTACGCCACTGCATTTATTTAAAATAAAAATGTTTTTTAGAATTCTCATTAGGTTTGGAACAAATTTGATCTTTTAACTTTTTTTTTTTTGATGCACGGTTTTCGCGTACATAGATAAAAACCATTTTTTGGCATAGTCATTTTGTATTACTAATATCATATTCTACAGGAAAAAATCACCTTTGATATTTATTCTTTAATTAGGCAGGGGTGTCATGCCCAAAAATGGTTTCTAGTTATTTACGCGAAAACCGTGCATCAAGTAAAAAAGTTAAGAGTTCAAATTTATGTTAAACTAAATGGGAATTTATAAAAATATTTTTATTTTAGAAATATGCAGTGGCTTACCACTTTTTCTTAAAAAATATTTACCTTCCTCCCTTATGAACGACACTGGTAATTTTTTTGTATGCCTAATAATGTCTCTTGGTGCATAGGACGCATACCCCATTTTTTTTAATATCTGAATTGGTATAAAAATTATTATAAAAAACAATAATTTTTATTTTTTTAACACCCTGTAGTTTAAAAACTAAAACGTTTAGGACATATGTTTATAATAAAGTTTATTTCTTATTTTTTATTAAAAATTATACCTTAAATTTTTTCGGATAAGTTGTGAAACACCCTCTAGAGCAGGGATGTGACGCCTACAAGAATAAATGTTTTTTGCTCTGAATAATTTAAC
Source organism: Listronotus bonariensis (assembly GCA_014170235.1). NCBI lineage: Eukaryota > Metazoa > Arthropoda > Insecta > Coleoptera > Curculionidae > Listronotus > Listronotus bonariensis. The sequence goes on along the minus strand of JACEGR010004625.1, from coordinate 40,930 downwards.
TGCTCATAAGTGAGGGATGAGTCTAAGTCCGGCCGCACACATCTTACTTTTAATCGGCCGATCGGACACGATTATCTGAAAGTTGACTTATTTAGGATATGTTGGACATAACATCCGATCCGAAATCGGATCGGATGTATACATCGGTCATAAAACCTATCAGTGTCCGATTAGAAAGTAGGATATGTGCGGGGGGCCTTAGAAGATTTTTTTATGATAAGGAACATGATTGTGTTTTAGATGCATTAAATTTGACAAGAATTTTAGGAGAAAAGTCAATATTGCTACTAACATAATGTATGTAGTAACATATCGACTATCTTCTTCAATTGCTAAGGGTGGTTTCTGAACATAAAACTTAAGTAAAAGAATTTACAACTTAATAACAATTAAAAACTGTTGTGTAAACGGTTGGGTAATTTTCTAGAAACCTGCGGCAACTCCGATTTTAACGAAATTTGGTATACGGGGGTTTTTGGGGCGCTGATCACGAATCTGAAAGATTTTATTGACGGAAACGTTTCTTTCTCGAGATATTTATCATCAAAGTTTAAATTTGAACTAAGCTTATTTTCACTATATCCCCCTTCTTTTTGCACACAATTCTTGATGAAAAGCTAAAGTGTCACACAATATTTAATTTTCACCTTTTAAAACCCCGTTTTTCTACGTTTTTTACATTGTTTTTGCAATAAATTGCGTGGCTTTTCTTTGATAATGCGGCAACCATACATTCACATAGGGCTTCATGGCACACTGGGATTAAAATGATTCAAAGTATAGCTATGCAATTTAATGCAAAAATAATGTAAAATGCGTAAAAACGGGGTTTTAAAAGGTGAAAATCAAATATTGTGTGCCAGTTTAGCTTTAAATCAAGAATTGTCTGCAAAAAGAAGGGGGAATATTGTAAAAATAGGATTGTTTAAATTTCAAGTCTGATGATGAATATCTCAAGAACAAAACGTTTCCGCCAAAAAATTATTTCAGATTCGTGATCAGCGCCTTAAAAACCCCCGGATACCAAATTTCGTCAAAATCGGAGTTGCCGCAGGTTTCTAGAAAATTACCAAACTTAAAACCCCTGTTTTTATTTTTGTCCTATTTTTTTAGTTAGTAAATAAACTAGATCTTTGCAGTCTTTGTGGGTATGGCTACTTAATGGGACAATTTTTCCACATCAAATACATAGTCTTGTATGGTCTCAGCACAAGTTTGGCATCATTTGAAAACATTCCTGTTCCGAATTTGCCTCGCTGTATAGGAAGGGTGCATTTGTATTCGGATATGTGGAAATTTTTCGATCCTGGGCTATATACATTTTTAAAAACGTGAGTAGGAATTGTTAACTATATTAATTTTTGCAATAAATCTAAAAATACTTAATATTTCCGAAACTGTAAAAGGTAGCTATATGACAATGTCCTTGACATACCGGGTGTTGTTCCGTCGAGCGGGACATAGGGAATCCCATGTAAATTTTGAAGTAGTCAAATATTGGCTCCCCTAATTATTTTAGAAAAAAACGCTATTAGGACTTATTGAAGATCACAGTAAGTTCCACCCAAAATGAAAATTTGAGCATTTTTCAACCAACCAGTAAAGAGTAAACTGCTTAATACTTCTGCAACGTAGTATCTCATTATGCACCCTGTACTCTAGAAATCAACAATAAAAACACCATATCGATTTATTAGTGACAATTTAGATCATTAATTTATGATGTCATTGCCAAAACTGAACAATTTTATACGGGAATTTCAAAAAGAATCCTCGCATTTCATTTTAGTTTACATCTAATTACAACACATGCACTCACAGTTACGCAAGATAATAAAACAAATTTTTCTACATTTAGAAGACAATTTATGACAAAAATATCAGGATTTAATAAAATGCTCAAATATTTTTCCATTAACTGCTAGACAATAACCCAAACGATTATAAAACTCGTTTCTTACGTTGGCTAGTTGGTACATCGATATTCTGGCACATTCAGCGGAAATAGCATTCCTTAGCTGGACTAAATTTTCATATTTTTATTGGTAGCTTAGTTTTTAAATGTCCCCATAGAAAAAATCGTTTATCAAAAGATCACGTCGATTTTCTTCACATTTGCAATTATTGATTACTGTGCCTGTAGTTTCAAATTTTTTATCGTCCGTTCTATTGTCGATTTACTTGGTATTGGCCTGTTGGGAAAATAGGCTGCAAACATGTCCGATACTCTTCGATAACTATTTCCCTGGTAAAACCATTTTATAATAGTGATTTTTTCTTGATTTAAGTAGTTCATTATTTAAGAATGATGTGACATTGATCTGACAACTTTAGAGTAAGAGGTTAAATAATTTTTCTAGTATTTTATTATAAACTTCTAATAATACAAGGCGGGTAAGAAGATAGGAGATTCGTAACTTATTTTAGCATTTATCTCTTAGCTCGCGGACTGAGAAGAGCTGAAATTTGTACACTGGGTATAACTTTTCGTGCTTTTTAAAAATTCTAATCATATTTTCTTCTAAAATAATTAGGAGCCAATATTGGACCATTTCAAAATTTATATGGGATTCCCTATGTCCCGCTCGACGGAACAACACCCGGTATGTCTAGAAGTGTTATAAAGAACCCAAAAATTAAATAATATACAGGTACACTACTCAAAGCTTTCCATCTATTTTAGGTGTATATTTATTCCATCTCAACAAATTGGTACAAATAAATTTTATATCATCTTTCCTATGTTTCTTTTTCGTGTACATTTGGCACGGTATAGAGGGCTACATTCTCATATGGGCTGCTCTAAATTTCCTGGGTGTTACCCTGGAAAGTTTAGCCAATATTCTGTACGAAAAGCGACTGAAGAATCTTCGATTTGTTAAAAATATAGATGATAGAAATTTGAGAAGAATAAAGTGTGTATTGGCTGCTCCACTTTTGGCTATGTCTTCAGTGTCTAACTTCTATTTTTTGCTGGGAAAGAAGTGGAGATATTTTCGTAGAAAAATATTTTAGTGGTAAGTACGCATTAAGGTCCTGGCATGACATAACTGCAGCAAAGGCCGCACCTAGCCCGGATTCACAATGATAAAGGAAAGTAGAGCAGATTCGATTCAAAATTCAAAAACACTTTTCATGGCCTTTAAAATATAAAAGCATTTTTGTCAAGTTGGATCTCTGTTTAAAAAAAACAGATTCTTACTTATCTCTGTTCCTTTTTATCTAAACTTTGGGTGTAGTATAGGTAAAACTATGCACCTTCGAAATATTAACCTATAGTTTTGTTGCCGTTTTTTGTTCGTAAAGTGGATGTGGCAAATTTTCATTATTAAATAATAATCTTAATCGCCATGCATCAATTTTTGGAGGTCAATAAAGGCATTATTTTTTGTTATACTCATAGCTCTTGTTAGTTTTTTACAGAAAAGATCGATTTTAAGTAGAATAAAAAATATATAGGGTGGTCCTGTTGCACTAAGTATATCGGAAAATTAAATTTCGTTTTTCCCGTGAATAATTCAAAAATCTTAAAAACCTTACATTTTGGATATAGGGATTGCTGAATAAACTTACCTTAGTTTTATGTTTAAAAACTACGAGAATTTTGAAGAGTAATATATGCCAATTTCTTTTTTCAGAATCATTTACTAATAAAGCTATCCTACTTTTTATACTCTACTGCTGTTGTGAAGTGTCAACTGAAATTAGAGACATAAAGGCTCATTCCATGTGAAATCTAGTTGTTTACTGAATAGACCGGGACCAAATGTGGCCAAATATAAGAATTGGAATGAAGATATTGTTACAGACTTTCAAAAATGTGTTTAGGTTATAGAATTTTAGAGAGTTAGGATCATTTAATTTAGTTTGTTAATTTATTTAAATAATTTACCTTAATTTTTCCAAGTTCTTTCATCACTTTCGAAGGTTTCCGAAAACGCCCGAATTATCTATCAATAACTTTTATGCCATCATGTACTATGGAATTTTCATGATATTTCTCGAATATTCTAGATCATTCTTTACTCTTCCACCATACTATAAAAGGGCGACGGGAAACCTCGAATCAGTCAGTATAAATTCGACTTTTGTGTTGTAAACTTCGAGACATTGACAAGAGTAGATTTTGTCGTTGTTGTAACCATAGTTACGTTCCATTGTTAATAAAGGTATAAAAACGAAGACACGTGTTTTTATACGAGGTGATACGGAACATTTGGTGTCAGAAGCGGAACGGAATTACCCAAGGAAGACGAAGTAGTCAAGAAGAAAATTTGAATGCCAGTTGAGACCAGACAACAAACAGCCGTTATGGAGGAAATTAGTGCTCTAATTAAGCTAATGATGGAAAAACAAGAAGACTTAAAAGAAGATCTAAAAGTAATGAAGACGAGCCAAGAATCCCTGAAAGAAGACCTAAAGAAAGAAATGCAGACAAGCCAAGAAGCCATGAAAGAAGACCTAAAGAAAGAAATGCAGACAAGCCAAGAAGCCATGAAAGAAGACCTAAAGAAAGAAATGCAAACAAGCCAAGAAGTCATTAAAAATGAAATGAAGACCAATTTAGAAGAAATGAAGAAAAGTCAAGAAGAAATGAAGACAAATCAAAAAGAAATGAAGCGGGAAATCAAAATCAGTCAAGCAGAAACGAGACAACAAATCGAGAAAATTCAAAATGACATAAAAAAAGGACAAGAACAAATGAAGCAAGAGATAAAAGAAAAGATAGTGAAGATTCGAGAACACCTGAGGGGAGAATTTCATCAATGCCAAGATGAGATGAGAAAGGAAATGTTGCTTGAATTAAAACTTACAAAAGAAGATGTCAAAGAAGATATAGAAGAAATACAACAGACTGTGCAGTTAGTTCAAGGTCAAATGCAACAAGAAGTGCAGCAATTACACCGGCAAATTCAAAATATAGCCAGTACAGGTGTCGTTCCAGGATGTGGTACTCCAGCAACTGTTATGAAACCACCAACGTTTGACGGAAAGGTACCGTGGGTTACGTACCTTAGACAATTTGAAGCTGCTGCGAACGGCAATAATTGGAGTTTACCAGAAAAGGCACGCGCACTAGTGCTTGCTCTACGAGGTGAGGCCATGGAGGTATTAAGAAATATTCCTGAAGAGAAACAAGGCGACTATCAATCAATTGTAATGTTCCTAGAAATGAGATATGGCGAGACACATTTGCAGGAAGTTTATAATGCGCAGCTGCAGGGACGAAGACAAAAATATAACGAAAGCCTTCAGGAATACGAAGCTGACATCGTACGATTGATTAATCTGACATATCCAACATACCCAGAAGAAATAAAACAAGAACTAGCCGTGGGTAGTTTCATTGAAGGTCTACGCGATCCAGACATGAATCAGGCTTTAAGAATGGCCAGATTGAAGAAAATATCAGAAGCTCTTGCCTACGCGCTTCAATTCGAAACAGCCAAACAAACGTCTAGGAGTCAGACAAGAATAAGAAGAATAAACTTTGTACCAGAAGAAGACAATTCAAATAATGATTTTGCAAGAGTAATGAAGGAGTTGCAAGAAATTTTCCTTAAGAAGCAAACAGAAGAAGACAATAGTATGACATTTAGAAGAAGAAATACTATCCGCTGTTGGAAGTGTGGTAAAGAGGGGCATCTACAGAGAAATTGTACCAGATTCAATGCCCCTACTAGTAGTCCGGAAAACTCCCAGTAGTCAGCGGGCGAAAGCTGGCTAGGTGCTACCAAGCCCCACCAACAACAACTATTAGAGTATCCCGGCTGCAGAACAATGGCTCCAGCTTGGTAGTACCTGGAAATGTATGCGGTCGGGAATGTGAGATGGTACTAGATACTGGTTCTACACATACCATCGTGAAGCCGAACATCGTAGCTCATTGTAAAATATACCGCCCTGTAAAGAATTACCTTTTAGAAACTGCTAATGGAGAAATTATACCAGTTAAAGGCATACATGAAGCCAGAATAACTCTAGGAACAACCACATTTATCCACGTCGTGTTTGTTGCCGACATCCTGGACGAAGTTATCCTTGGCCTTGACATTATGGAGAATCAGAGGTTTGTACTAGACCTTCCACAACGGGTGCTGCGAACAAATAATGAAGAGATCGTAATGAGATTACCACGGAGTAGTGAAGCTTCGATTCGAGAAGTTATCCTCACAGAAGATGTCATTCTACCGCCAAACTCAGAAAGCATCATACAAGCAAGGTTTGAAGACTCAGAAGAAGGTGAAATCGTTTTAGTCGAACCAGTAGAAAATTGTCCGTTATACGCTAAAGGAATTCTACCAGCAAGAACTTTGGCGCAAACCAAAAGAAATATGGTATTTGTGAGAATGATGAACCTGAAAGATTTCCCTCAACAGGTCAAAATGGGTGACAAAATCGGTACCTGTCAACCTGCTGCTATGATAGTTACCTATCCCTGTACCACACCTGCAGGAGTCTCCACACGTAAACTACCTGATGCTCTGCGAGACCTGGTGATTTCATCAAAATCCTTGTTAGACCCAGTCCAAGTATCTATGCTGGAAGAACTTTTAAGAAGAAATCAAGATGTTTTTTCTTTATCCGAAAACGATTTGGGTAAAACCAGTGTAGTTCAACATCGAATAAACACTGGAGACGCATCACCGATAAAACAACCACCCAGAAGAATTCCTTTAGCTAAGAAAGAAGAAGTTGAAAAGTTACTTGAGGACATGCAAAATCAAGGCATCATAGAACCATCCCAGAGCCCATGGTCATCTCCAGTAGTCCTAGTCAGGAAGAAAGATGGTTCCACCAGATTTTGTGTTGACTTCAGAAGACTGAATGACGTCACGAAGAAAGACAGTTTTCCACTACCAAGAATAGACGATACCCTAGATACACTCACCGGATCAAAATGGTTTTCGACATTAGATCTAAAAAGTGGTTATTGGCAAGTAGAACTTCATCCGGAAGACAAGGAAAAATCTGCTTTTTCAACTGGAAACGGACTGTGGCAGTTTAATGTTATGCCATTTGGTTTATGCAATGCCCCCGCTACTTTTGAACGTTTGATGGAGTTGACATTGCGGGGACTAACTTGGAAAACCTGCTTAGTATATCTAGATGACATTATAATTCTTGGAAAAACATTTGACGACCACTTGAAAAATGTTGAAGAAGTTTTTCAGAAGCTTAGATCCGCCCAGCTGAAGCTTAGTCCAAAGAAATGTCACCTTTTCCAGAAAGAAGTAAAGTACCTAGGGCATATAATTACCGAAGAAGGAGTAAAAACTGATCCAGAGAAGACTGAAGCTATCCAGAACTGGCCTGTACCAAAGAACAAGCATGAAATTAGAAGTTTTCTGGGATTGTGTACCTATTACAGACGGTTCATACATGGGTTTGCCGATATTGCAAGACCATTACATCATCTTACGGAAAACAACAACAGCTACGAATGGACTGAAGATTGCCAAGCAGCTTTTGTGCACCTAAAGAAAGCCCTGTGCAATCCCCCGGTGTTGTCCTATCCACAACCAAATCAAACGTTTATTGTGGACACTGATGCGAGCAATACTGCTATTGGTGGAATTTTGTCACAGATTCAAGATGGCCAAGAAAAAGTTATAGCCTATTTTAGCAAAGTTCTGTCCAAACCTGAAAGAAATTATTGTGTCACTAGAAAAGAACTTTTAGCTATTGTCAAATCTTTGGAGCATTTTCATAAATACCTGTATGGCCAGAAATTCCACCTAAGAACGGATCATGCATCACTTAAATGGTTGCTTCAGTTCAAGAACCCTGAAGGTCAGATAGCCCGATGGCTGCAACGTATTCAAGAATACGACTTTAAAATCGAACATCGAAAAGGACTGAACCATAAGAATGCTGACGCTCTATCAAGACGACCCTGCCCGGACGAATGCAAACACTGCAGCAGACGAGAAGAGCAAGAAGATCCCGATGAATTCCACTGCCGAAGAACACGCATCCAGTGCTCTCAAGAATGGGACCCTAAGATCTTGGCAAAAGAACAACTAGAAGATCCAGATTTTGGAGATATTGTCAAACTTAAGACAGAAAATGTGAAAAGGCCACCATATCAGCAAATAGCTTCAAAGTCTCCAAGACATAAAGGGTACTGGGCCATATGGGACTCTTTGGTTATTAAAGATGGCCTATTACAAAGGGTCTGGGAAAGTTCTGACGGCAAAATCCATAAACATCAGATAATCCTACCAACCAAAAGGATTCCTGAAATATTGCAAGCCTTGCATAATGGTGTAGGAGGTGGCCATTTCGGAGTTATGAAGACTCTTGAAAAGGTTCGAGAAAGGTTCTACTGGCTGGGAAGTCGTGCAGACGTAAAAGACTGGTGCAGAATGTGTAAGGACTGCGCTTCCAGCAAGGGACCGAAAACCCGAAGCCATGGCAAGATGAAGCAATACAATGTAGGGGCACCTTTTGAAAGAATTGCCATAGACATAGCAGGGCCATTTCCAGTTAGTAAATCAGGGAATCGCTATATATTGGTAGCAATGGATTACTTCAGTAAATGGCCAGAAGTCTACCCAATCCCAAATCAAGAAGCTATCACTGTTGCCGATGTATTATTTCAACAATGGATTTGTCGCTATGGAGTTCCTAGAGAAATACATTCCGATCAAGGCAGAAACTTTGAGTCCGATCTTTTCAAGAACCTTTGTAATCTCCTGGGAATCCATAAAACAAGAACAACACCTCTTCATCCCCAGTCCGATGGCATGGTAGAGCGGTTTAACAGAACACTTGATAACTACCTGAAAATTAAAGTAAATGACCAACAAAGTGACTGGGATAACTGTATACAGCCGTTTTTATTAGCATACCGCTCCGCAATTCACGAAACTACTGGCGAAACACCTGCTAAAATCATTTTCGGAGCGGAAATATGTCTTCCAGTTGACTTGCTTACAGGACGACCTTCCACCAATGAAGAACCAGCAGAAGACTATGTAAGTCAACTAAGTAAACAGCTACAGAGGATACATGAAGAGGTGCGTACCAAGTTACAAAAAGGAAGTGACCGTATGAAATCCCGCTATGACTTGAAAGCTAACCATCAGGGATTTGTCGTCGGTGAAAAAGTTTGGTTATACAATCCAAGAAGAACCAAGGGGCGTTCACCGAAACTACAGAAGTCATGGGAGGGACCATATAAAGTGGTGACACGGCTTAATGATCTGGTGTACCGTATACAGAAGAGTCCACAGGCAAAGATGAAAGTAGTACATCTAGAAAGGCTAAGCCGTTATCAAGACAGTGAAGATACTTGATCGAGACAATCAAAACTTGGAAGGGGGCAATGTTACAGACTTTCAAAAATGTGTTTAGGTTATAGAATTTTAGAGAGTTAGGATCATTTAATTTAGTTTGTTAATTTATTTAAATAATTTACCTTAATTTTTCCAAGTTCTTTCATCACTTTCGAATGTTTCCGAAAACGCCCGAATTATCTATCAATAACTTTTATGCCATCATGTACTATGGAATTTTCATGATATTTCTCGAATATTCTAGATCATTCTTTACTCTTCCACCATACTATAAAAGGGCGACGGGAAGCTTCGAATCAGTCAGTATAAATTGACTTTTGTGTTGTAAACTTCGAGACATTGACAAGAGTAGATTTTGTCGTTGTTGTAACCATAGTTACGTTCCATTGTTAATAAAGGTATAAAAACGAAGACACGTGTTTTTATACGAGGTGTTTTGGAACAATATTGTTATTTCGAGGCGGCAGCAATAGCGACCCATCCATAACCATTCTGAAATTGCATCAGAACAGCAGAAAAGAACATTGTATTGTTCAGATAACTTAGATTTTTTACTAGTTAAGTTGTAAAAAGTAAAAACGACGTGTTTTATATTGTGATTAAATGGAGTTATAATAAAAGTTGTCTTAAACAAAATAAAGCATATATTTTTTAATCCTTCTAAATCTTCTTTTCCACAAAAAAATATACAGGGTGTACAAGTTTTGTATACAAACAGATCTAACCAATTTCCCTATTAATCATTAATAGGATTGAATTAGGTTAACTTAATATTATATACCTGAAGCCGTTTAAAAGCAATCATTTTTAAAAATAATGTTTTATGGACAGATAATACATAAATTACGGGTGAACACTGTGAACAGCCCACTTTCTTTGATTATTTAGGTAATGCCTATTTATTACTAGGATTGAAATAAGTTAATTATTACTATAAATTTAAAGCCTGTAGAAAGAAGACAGTCTTTAAAAATAAAGTTATTGTATGGACAATTAAATAAGTATATACACTACTCAAAACAATTATCGCATATGCTCGATATCTTTCATAAGCTTTAATACAAAAATGCTTTCATTTAAATGGCCAAATCTCTTTTAATAATTAAGTTATTAAGACAATTAAAAAAAGAAAATGTTAAGAAAACGTGAAGCTATAACTTTATATTAACCGTTGTTTTTTACTGTTAGCAATACATCCTACGGGGTGATAAAAAAAATTGAAAAATGAATAATTTTTAATCGCCCTATATAATTTCTGATATTTTATAATCACAAATTTGACTACTCCCTTTCAACAGCAATCATACAGGGCGATTCAAAATTAATCGAGCATATGCGATAATTCTTTTGAGTAGTGTATATTGAAGATGCAATTGCAAGCTTATTCCATGGCCGGGATTGAATAAACTTAATATTATACATTTGAAGCCCTTTTAAAGAAACAAGCATTTTAAAATTAGGTTTAGTGTGGACAGTTCAATAAATAAATTAAGGGTGAACAATCCATTTATTATGATTATTTGTTGCTTGATTTGGGTGAAGCTTATTTCATTGCCAGAATTGAATTAAGTTAACTTAACATTATAAATTTAAAGCCCTGTTTCCATAATACAGTTGCAGTTTTTAAAATGTTGCCAATGCGCCGTATCATATAAAAACAAATACATTTAAATATCCCAATTTTTCACTTGCCGAAAAAAGTTGCTAGAGCGCGGATACCCTTACTTAAAATAGCCACATTTAAATTGCGTTCAAAATATGAGAGCTGTTATTTTTCATATCTTGTTCCAAAACTAAGTGGATCCTAAGCTTCTCTTTACTTCTCATACAAAAACCACAAATAGTGCTTCTCGAATAACCTATAGGCCAATAACAGATCAAGGTCTATTCAATTTGTATACTGCGGTAGAAAAGGCTGACTGGTCATTTATTAGTGATTCGAATATGTCCTCTAATAAAAAATTTGAACAATTTATAAATCTAATATCACATTTCTGTGATATAAGTTTTCCAGAAAAAACAAAGTTATTTAATGAAACTAATAGAGGAACTTACAGAATACACTGGTTTAATGAGCAGCTAAAAAGGGATAGGGAAACATTAAAACTATTAACCCGGGTAAATAAATCTGACCCGCATTTAGTAACCAATAAAATGCTCAAAGATTTTAGAAAAGAATATCGTAAAAAAATAGAGCAAAGTAAGAGACGAGCCAATGATCAGTATATTAGCCAATCAAACAACAAAAGTAAGGCAATCTGGGATATAATAAAAAATAATAACCCCATAAAAAAGACTAAACAATCAGAAATACTAAATGCCAATAACTTTAACGATTTCTTTGCTCAGGTTGCAGAGAATATAATAAAAAATCTTCCAGCAGCGGATAATGATCCAATTGAGTATGTCAAAAAGCTAAATATAAATTTGAATAACACAAGCTTTAATTTTCAGGAAGTCAGCTTTGTTGAAGTAAGACATATTATTGCTAACCTTAAGAATAGCTACAGTAAAGATCATTTTAAATTAAATGTTAAAATAATAAAAGTACTTAAAGAAATAATTTTATATCCATTAACTAAGATCATAAATCTCTGCATTAAAGATAACATATTTCCAGACTGCCTTAAAATGGCACGTGTAGTTCCTATTCCAAAGAAGGGTAACCCTGAGGAGGTCTCTAATTATAGACCAATTTCAATATTGCCCCTATTTGGTAGAATTTTTGAGGCAGTTTTAAAACAGCAGATTATCAGTTATTTAGAGAGTCAACATTTGCTTAATTCCAGGCAGTTCGCATACCGCAAAAGTCTATCGACTGCTGCGGCAGTGAGTAATATTATTGATTATATTCAGGATTGTTTTGAGGGTAAAATGTACGCTCAGGCATCTTTCTTTGACCTTACTAAAGCTTTTGACTGCGTATCCCATGACCTCCTAATCCAGAAGCTTTATCAGTACAAGTTTACCGACGGCAGTGTGGATCTTTTGAGATCTTACCTGGCAGACCGATACCAGTATGTATTGTACAATAGCAAAGTATCATCAAAGTGTCAAGTCAAGCATGGAGTACCCCAGGGCTCAGTTCTTGGGCCAATACTCTTCCTACTATACATAAATGATATAAGTGCATGCACATCAAATAATAGCACAGGAATTACACTTTTTGCAGATGATACAACGACCATTGATAGCTGCGACAACTTGGAGAGTTTGAACTTGATGGTGATGGATACGCGAAAAGATATCCAAAATTGGTTTGCTTCCAATCAACTTAGTATCAACGAAGCAAAGACTCAAACACTCAACTTCTCCTTAAGACCTGTGAGCGAGCATACAAACCCCATTAAATTTCTTGGATTACATCTAGACACCAAACTTACATGGGAGGAACATGCCAATCAAACGGCTAGCAGAATCAGCAAAAACACGTATGTTATCCGAAATCTAAAAAACTGTGTGTCTGAAAGGGTTCTTATGAACGCATATTATGGATACATACATGCTCACATTAATTATGCCATCCTGTGCTGGGGGCACTCAGCTCACGCATCCAGAGTGTTCTCTGCACAAAGACGATGTGTGAGAGTCATTGCTGGCCTGAAATACAGAGAGTGCTGTAGAGAGGCGTTTATCTCTCTTGGGATACTTACCCTACCCTCCCTCTATATTCTTAGCTGCCTTATACACGTTAAAAAACACCTGAATAGCTACAGCCAAAATAGGGACTTACATGGATATGAGACCAGGGGAGGAATGACCTTTCTATAAGGTACAGTAGAACTTCCAGGGCGAGGGATGGGCAGAACCACTATGGTATTAAATTTTTTAATGTACTACCTCAGGAAATTAGGAACCTTGACATTAGGGCTTTTGAGACTAAGATTAAACTATATCTTAAAAACAAAGCATTTTATAGCGAGAGCGAATACATGTTGAGCTCTTTTAGATAATCCCAGAGAAGCATTTGCCTGTCAAATTAGGTCTATATTGTAGTGTGTATGTGTAATTTTAGTGTTCTCAAAAAGTCTAATAATTTTAAAAATATGTTTGTGTTTTATTGTTTTTGTATCTAATAATTACTCATAATTTGTAATGATTTTAAAAGTATGTTTGTTTTTTAAAAATGTAATGTTTTTTCTTTTTAGATTTTTATCTTATTTTAAACTTGTATTAACTATTTTTAACTTTTGACTTGTGAAAATACAACCTGTATGGGCATTCATCAATAAATATTTGAATTTGAATTTGAATTTAAAAATAGAATTACAACTTAATTAACAGGATATGTTTTTAACTCCTTTGATGTTTCTCAGGAATGAGGGTATGTTGTTCTATTAATATAAAAAGTAATTTTATTTTTTTGGCAGAATCTAGAATCTCGCCCTAAAAATGCTAAATATAAATCTAATATCTCTTAAAAATATTCAGTCCTAATTTTGGGACCTCCAACAAGAGAATGATATTATATTCTTATTAATTTAGATAATAATTTTTTAATATTTTTCTGCACCTTATCTAATGCCCTAAACTGCTACAGTCTTGTGGATAGTGAACTTTTTACATTAGCAGCTTTCTTCTTTCTATTTTCTTCTCTTCGTCTTAAAGCTTCTTGTTTCTTTTTTTCAATGATATCTTGCAATCGTTTTGCTTCTAATTTTTCTAGTGCTTGTAGCCTCTTTTTCTCTATTTCGTCTGGGGAACATTTTAGAGGTGCTAAAATAAAAAAAAAATAAGACAATCCATTAAGGTAATGTGTCTAAATTATGGCATTATTTGTTGGGGGTCTGCACATAAAAGTTCTTTAAAAATGTTATTACTGCACAGAAATATATTCTAAAGATAATGACATTTAAACCAAGACGATATTCCTCTGAATTATTATATGAACATACTGGAGTTTTTACAATTGATCAGTTGTACATTAAAAATGTTTTAAGATTTTCGCTTACAAGAAACATATTTAACAACTTCATCAATCATAGTATTATGACAAGAGCAAATGTAGGTCGAAATTTAACATTACCTAATACACGATTTGATGCAACACAAAGATCCATTACTTATGTGGCGCCTAAAATACTTAATATACTGCCGGTACAGTTTAAAAATAAAAAATTTAAAAATATTAAAAAAAATTGGATTTGTGGATAAAAAGTAACATGCAAAGAATCAAACAAATTATTGAATTTTTATAGTGTATTGACAGAACAGTTATAGTCATCGTAGTCATACCACCTTATAATATATATTGTTATTTTAATAAAATGTTAAAGATTATGTATAGCTTATGCTGATGCCTAATGTGCACACACAGACCTATGTCCATTGTGCACACTATTACCTATAGTTTTTCTTTTGAATTTATATTGTGATTAGTTGTTGATGTTGTGATTGTAATAATAATAATAATAATAATAATAATAATAATTTATTAAAATGAGATTTGGTAGTTCAAGGGGAAAGGGAAGATCTAAAAAGTGATCAAAAATGTCTTCTGTTGGCAGATAAAAGGATAAACTTACAGTCAGAATCAGATATTTCTGTAATAACTGTAGGAACTGCAACCTCCTGTCTCTTTTTGCGTCAAGTTTTGCTTTTGCTTCTAACCTTTTTCTTTCAATTTCAAGAAGCTTTTCTTTAGAAAGTTGTGCTAAAAAAAGCAAAGTAAAGTAGTATTGAGATTTTGAGGTATTGGTAATAAAATTATGAATATTACATCATACATTTTAATTAAAATAAGTCTGATTATTATAATTACTATTCAGTGAATTTTTAGATTGATTTCATTGTTAAGGGATTTTTCTTTATTTTGTTTTAAGACCATAGTCGCCAAATTTAACTGTCAAACCGATATTTGTGATGTAGTTGTATTCCCTATGGCACTGGAGGCTTTTTTCCTGTTTTTGGTATTACTTTTTGCTTGTAAGTCATTTGAACTTAACTTTTTAAGAAGTTACATTTTTATTGTTTATAGTTAAATTAAGTTTTTATTACTGCATTATAAATGTAGGAACAGGATACTTAAAAGCCTGTAAACAAAGATCACTGATCCTGGGTTAATTCATTGAATTATAAGAAATTATGTATCATAATCCATTTTTCATAATTTTATTGGTATGTTAGGATATATTGTTAATAAATATTCACCTTTACCTTTTGTTATGTAGGTTACTTTGGAAAATATGCAACAAATTAATAAAATATATCTATGTTCTGGGGAAAAAGGTGACGTCACGAGCATAACCTGTATCCGCGGAAAAATATTAAAAATTCAGCACTCCTTGTTAAGTTTATCATCCTTGTATAAAACACAGCTTTATTGGGCAACTTTTTCTTTAAGCTTAGCAAATAAGCAGTGCTTTAAACTTATAAGACCAATAAAGCCATATTTTCATACTTAAAAAGGGGGCACTCAGCTGGGACATCCAGGGTGTTTGGTCTGCAAAGGAAAGCAATAAGGATAATGACTGGATTGGGTTATAGAGAGGATTGCAGGTATAAGTATATAGAACTTGGCTTGTTGACTGTGCCTTGTTTGTTTGTGCTTGAGTGCCTAATATATGTTAAGGAGAACGAGGGTCAGTTTTGTGCTCACGGGGACATTCACGAATACAACACTAGGATACGGCATAATTTAGTGCCAGCATATTGGCATTTGGGAAGATGTCAGGATGGTCCGGGCTACTGGGCCGTAAAATTTTATACCGCTTTGCCTGGTCAGGTAAGAGCTCTGCCATTTGGGGGTTTTAAACAGTCCATCAAGGCGTATTTATTAGGAAATGCCTTCTATTCATTTGATGAATATTTTAATTCAAATTTTAATATGTAATGAGTTATCTGTCCTAATGTTTTAATGTTTTATTTTTTATAGATTTTATTTTTTTATAGTTTTTAAAGTAGTTTTAGGCGTTATAGAGAACAATGTTTGTAATGTTTAATCTTTAGTTATATTAATCTATGTATATTGATTGACTTATTTTGATGTATGTAAACTCACTTGTATTAACATGAATAAATTATTGAGTATTGAGTAAAGATATGTACATTATAAAGGAGTTCCTAATTACTTTTTGGGTTATGTTTAGTTATATTTCTAAATCCGTATACCAGACCTACTTTTCCAACTTCGGCCAAGGAAATCATCCTTATGTAGTTTATAAATCATGAAAGAGTGTAAAATAAAGTATTATTCCATTTTACTACTACAAAATGGGTCATTTACACCTCTAATCTGTATTATAAATATTTTTATATAATTTAATTGCACATAAAATAAAAAAGTGTATCAATGTACCTAAATACTTTGGAAATCTTACCATTATAGCTTTCAAAACTTTGAGTCCTGTGCCACTCTACTTTTCGACTGGTTTTTTGTATGCTCTCACCGACAACCATATCATGTGATAGCGACCTAGGAAAACCTTTGGATTTTTTATCAGCCTCATAATTATTATCACAATTTTTATATTGTTTAATATCCACCACTTGTGTCAACTGATCTAAGTCATCATCATCCATTTGAGACAGCACATTATCAAAGGAATCATTGAAAACTTCACTATCTTGAAGATTGATTACCTGATCGTTTTTAACTAAATTTGTTGAAAAATTGCTTGTTAAAGTACTTTGAAAAGGAGGTTGTTGTTCATTTTTCTTTTGAAATATTGTAGATTGAAAATTTTGCCCTATGTAATCACTAGCTGATATTTTCGGATTTGTATCACTGTTTGTTTCTACTTTTGGAATATTTTTAAAAGTAAATTTCTTTTTATTTTTAGAATGTTCAGCATTTGAGTTTATATTATTCGAGGAATCACTTGAATTATTTCTATTACTTTGTAAATTATTAAAAGTTAAACAATTAGACACCTTTTTGGTAGTATTTATATTATTCGTTTCTAACCTAGTGTCAGCTTTGCAAATAGTACTTTCAATTTGCTGACTAAATAAAATAAGTTGTTCGTCCATGTCATCATCGAAGGGATCTTGAAAATCATCTTTATACACATCTGGTATGTGTTCTTTAATCATATTATCATATTCAAACTCATTTATATTGGCAAAATGTGTTTCCTCTTTTTCCTGTTTAAAAAGCTTCCTCTTCTCTAGGTGAAAGAATAAGGCTTTCTTCATGATCTGGGATTGCTATCTCAGCTTTAAGCTCTTGTAAAACTCTTAGTCCCTCTCTAAGTTTTGTAAAGTCTTGCATAATTTTTTCATTATTTGAGGGGTATCTCCTCAAAGGGACTTTAGGGGAATGTTGCAAGTTAAGTTTCTTTTTGATTTTCTTGTAACTGATGTTTTGGGTTTAGATTGGGGAGAATTCCAGTCCCAAAGAACGTCGACGTCATCATTCATTTCTTGTGTTGAGCAAGGGAAATATGGGCTGTCTTCATCCAATGGAAGATTATTGTTTCGAACTGGGGTGCTAGTAGAGAGTGTACTGGTGTTAGTTTGGGAATCATCGTTAAAGAGCTCTGAAAATTTACGTACAGTTAGAAACTTGTGCTTTAAAACCGCCAATTTTATTTTGAAAGTTACCTGTGCTTTGGCGTCTTTTACATGATAACCTAGATTTTTCCCTTCTCAAATCCATTGATGATAAAATATTTCTTTTAAAAATACACACAGATTTACTTATATCCGAAAAACTTTTAAATTTATCAGGAAAATTATTAAAAACAAATTTTAAGGTTAATTTAAAAACCTTTCTGTCAAATTGTCATGTGCTGTCATTGTGAAAATTATTGTGGTGTTGCCGAATTTCTTATATTCATTATCGCTACTGCAGCATGGCATAATATCTAAATTTAAAATTTAGTATGCACTAATTTGAAAAATAAGGCGCGGAAAATTTTTACAAAATAAACTGCTTTCGCAAGAGGTTGGAAGATAATTAAGTTCGGCTCACAAATCACAAACTAGCTAATGACCAAAGTCGGTCTATATAGGGTCGCGACAATCGGCCATATTGCTTCGACGTGTTATGACGTCACATCTCCCATTTTTCGGCCATGTTGTTCAGTCAAAGAGTAAATAGTTAAACTATTATTAATCTTTGGTTCAGTGCCGGAGATATACAGTTTATTGTATTAGTAGAACAACAGTTTTTAATTGTTATTAAGTTGTAAATTCTTTTACTTTAAATAAAAAACATTTGGAATTACGTCTTTCAACAAATATTACAACCAAAAATATGCAAAATGAAATGCGCAAATTCTAGACGCCACTGGATTGATCGTTAGCTTTGATTTTACCCAGTCTTGTCAACTTTTCTCCGTGGAGTGCCCTTCCTTGCGTCCCCGACCTCGAACCGCCTAAAAGTTAATGATATGTCGCAACCTTATAGATATAAAGTAACCTTGCTAATGACAATTTTTTGGTTGTAAATTACGAGTTTTTGGGGTTTAGATGCTGTGAAGTCATTTTTAAGAACATTTTTGAACTTATTATCATTAATAAGACATTACTATTTATTACCGATGCATTTTTAAATTTTTAATGATAAATTCTGGCCACTCAACTGGTATAATTACAATATTCTAGATTTAAATATTACCATTGTGTAAAAATAATAAAAAGTGCAAGTTTTTATACAAAATGTGTTTTATTAAAATAAAATCATATAATAATGTGACAAAATGAATTAAAAAAATATGTATATTACATGTTAAACAATGTATAATAAAAGTTAATATTGTATTACAATTATTTATATAAACAAAAATGTAGTTAAACTTCATTGGCAACAATAAACTTTCTTATATAACCCCTTGCTGTGGGAAATCTTTGTATTTTTATACAAATTAATATGTCTCTGTCTAAACTCTTTTATGTTAATATATCTCCGCCATATTTCCGCATTTTTTTAAATTTAAGTTTGTTAAGCCTTATTTTCTACTGATCACCACCGTCAGTCTCCTCTGATGGACCATTTTCGTATTTAATAAATTCAATTGGATTATTGTCAGTTTCCATTGTTTCTTCCGAATTGTCAACATTATCGGGATCGCCGCCTCCATCGTCAGCTACTGAATCACCGGCATCGTCGTTGTACAATTCAGAATTATCAATACTATCTTCATGTTCATCTACAGCTCCATGTTCTTCGACTAAATCACTATCGACTACCAAATCAGGATTATCTACATCAGCTTCATCGTTTTCATCAAAGTCCATCGACTCAATAATCATTTTTGATAAATTTTGCTGACCTACTTTTTGGAACTCTTTGTTTTTGAAAGTTCCCCCATTTCAATACTCATCTCATCTACGTTGGGTTTTTGATCAACCTCGTCTTCATCCAAAGTGCCTTCAACTTGCTTTTTAGCTAACTTGAGAACGTGCATGATTACTTCGTCTACTGTTTGATTATTTAGGAGTTCTTTCACAGCCTCATCATCAATAACTACCTGGAAAAAAACAGAAACAATATTTTATATTGTATTGTAATAGTGTATTACATAATAAGTGTCGATAATAATATATTTCAGAAGAATGAGAATGTTGTCGCCGAGTTTGACAATACCACGATGAGTCATGTACGATATATTTCCTACAACCAAAAAATATTTATATACCAAAATTCCCAATTTTTTTTCTATAGGTATATCATTAATGTCAACAGAGACGAGATAAACTGACAAAAAATTAGACGTAAACACAGCGTTCTTAAACTATGAGCCGTGAAGGAGAAATCTGGCAACACAGCACAGTAGGAATGTCAAATAAACTTCAAAAGTAAACAGAAACAAGTTTAAACGATTGCTTAAAAGGTTTTTTCTGTTTTTAAAAGTTAAATTGTAGCGTATATTTATTATATATAAAAAAATAGGTAATTGATTGTTATATTTAAAAAATAGGACCAGTGCCAAGATGTTATTCGTTATTTTTACGTTTAAATGTGCGCGTACAGTTGGTGCGTACGGCGTACATTATGCCACGAACGTCCTGTGTTTTGGGCTGCAAAACGAATTACCCCAGTTATATTAAAACAGAGGGTTATGAAACAACATTAATTTTCCCATAAACGATAAAATTAGAAATGCCTGGTTGTGCGCTATTGACCGGATATGTGTTTTTTTTAATTAAAAGTAAAAGTAGTACCTATACGGTAAATGGACAAATATATTTTACGGGCTACTAATAACCAAGTGTGTTTTTAAAAAATTGATTTAATTTGATATCAATAGTGTGTATAGTGCACGAAAAACAATTATTTTGCCCAAGCAATATCAAGGACTATATCAACTAATTGCGCATAAATAAACTGGTAAGTTCAACAAAAAATATTATTTATATGGATATTCTGAAAGTTATTTACCTAAGGCGGTTTTAGGGTAAATATAGTGGAAAACCTAATTTAAAGTGTATCTTATGTAATACGAATTAAGCTTTTAAATTTATAACTAAACACACATGCTTTCAATTCGTTTTAAGTATTGCAAATATTACTAAATAATAAATATTTAGTTAACTTTAAAAAGCTACATTGGTCTGTTCGCATAAAATGCATAAAGCGGGGTAGAAAACATCACAACAATTTGAAATTTTTAAATCCTTACCAACAAATTCGTATAAGGCAGAAAAGTTCCTGATAAGTTTTGCAGACACATTATTGCTTTTAGGGCAACTATAATATTTAAAATTATACCTATATGTTGTCTAAAACATCCCAAATAAATTAATACCTATATTTTGTTTAAAAAACTTAAAAAATTAATTATATTTAGCATGTAATCTATTAGGAACTCATTTCAATATTCCTACTGTACAGTGTTGTTTGCAACGTTGCCTTTCTTACTTCACGGCTCATAGTTTAAGAAGGCTGTGACGTAAATCGATTAGGCTTCGGGCACGATAACCAGCGTTAGAGTCGAGCGGCTGATTTAAAAAATAAAAAGTTCTTTTATTCTCGCATATTAGTATCGTGGCCAAGGACCAACAGTGCCAAAATATCCAAATAAAGAAATTACCTTTTAAATTGGATGTAAAAGCATGTATTTAAAAACTTATTTTAGATACCTTACAAAAGTGCATGTATTGTTATTTCTTTAATTAAGCTTTTTAAATAACATGAAAACACCTCACCAATGAACAAAAAATAAAAATAAAACATCTCTAAATAATAAAAGTTAAGCCTACAGACCCGAATGGATTAAATTAAATTTCAACTCTGGTTTATTGGCAATTCCATTTTTATATCTTGGCGTTTTTTAACAAGGCATGCATTATTTAGGGAAAAAAAAACCGCCTGGCATTTTGTGGTTAGGTTAGAATTTTACAAATCGGGATCCATACTTGGTCCCGCATTCGGAACTTTAGGAACTTCCATCTCATTCGATTTCCAAAGGATCAAGAAATGCGTTTTATGTCATTTTCAATTGTGGTCTTAGGAACATATTTTTAAAGACACCTACTGTAAAAAGTAACTTGGCGTTTTCTCTCATCTTTCCAATATAATCAAAATCTATTTCGGAAGCTGGCGTATGTCCGCATCTCTTTATCACAGAGTCCAGCACTTTATCCACTGGCGCTTCAGGATGTCCAAACTCTGCCAGACACTCTTCATCCACAAGTAACGACAATAATTCCTTGATGGATTCTATAAATGAAAAAAATATATATACAGCGTGTCTACTTAAGAGGATGCCGTAGCACGTTAAATTAGCTAAAACGCGATTCGCTGCCGTTTTTAAATATTTGTTTTGAGAAAAAGTTGTACATAGAAAAGTTTCTTAAAATGATCCAAAGATTATCGGAAAGTTAATTGATTTTTGGTAATGGTAATAATCAACATATTAAATTTCCCAAAATTACAAAACCGTAAAATAACCAACTTTCCGATAATCTTTCGATCATTTTAAGAAACTTCTCAATATACAACTTTTTTTCTTAAACAAATATTTAAAAAACGGCAGCGAATCGCTTTAGCTCATTTAACGTGCTACGGCATCCCCTGAAGTTCGCACCATATGGATTTTTTTATTAATAATTAAAAAAGTTATTTTTTATATGTAAAAAGTTCTGCATGGGCTAAAACCTAAAATAGTGTGACGGATATTTTGAGTACAAAGGCCATTTTACGTCACTCGGACATACCATATGGAACTATCTTCTTGGACCAGGAGACCGGTGGAAAAAAAAACCATCTTTTTATTTTCACTATAAGACTAGACTACAGAAACTATTTGACTAACTTAATTTAGTACGGGCATACTCCCCACTAGGGGTTGCCCATACGGGGGCTTAACTAAAACTTTAACTTTTTACTTGACTTCACTTTGACAATCTACTTCTTATCTAATATTTTTCTAATTTCTTTTTCTCAACTTCTTTCTGCATTCTTAGGTAACTGTGTTTATATACAAAGTTGAACTCGGTTTTGGGTGACTTTGCATGTTTACGACCTTGCCCGTTCGGTTTGAAGTCTAAGCTTTGACATTATTTCGTATTGTTATATGGTTTACTTTAAGATGTGTTTTTCCATTATCAAAATAATGAAATAAATATTAAAATATTATCAAAACTTATATACCCCCTATACAGGGTGCTCACAATACAATCATCAAATATTAATTTTTTTAGTGGTATTCGAGGAATGTCAAAACATATGAATTTTGCTCAAGAGGAAAGTACCTTTTTTTCTTAATATTGAAAATTTTTATAAGGAAAAGATGTTTAGGATTAAAAATACCGGTAAAATACGTAAAAAAACGGGTTTTAAAAGGTAAAAATCAAATATTGTGTGCCAATTTAGCTTTAAATCAAGAATTGTGTGCAAAAAGAAGGGGGAATATTGTAAAAATAGGATTAGTTTAAATTTTTCCGCTAAAAATGTTTTCAGATTCGTGATCAGCGCCTCAAAAACCCCCGTATACCAAATTTCGTCAAAATCGGAGTTGCCGAAGGTTTCTAGAAAATTACCGGTATTTTTAATCCTAAACATCTTTTCCTTATAAAAATTTTCAATATTAAGAAAAAAGGTACTTTCCTCTTGAGGAAAATTCATATTTTTTGACATTCCTCGTATACCACCGGAAAAAAATTAATATCTACTAATTGCATTTTGGGTTTTAGACCATGCAGAACTTTTTATAAAGAATACCTTTTTTAACGTAAAATTAATAATTAAAAAGTTTTTTTTATGGTGCGAACTTAAGTAGACACGCTGTATAAAATTATAATTCACAACAGTCCAACTAGATAAGATTAATATCCCTCTATTCTCTTACCAGTTAAAGTCAGTTCATTCCAAACAATTGTATCTCTCAATGTATCTTTGTTCGCGGCATTTGAAACTGCTTCCAACAATTGCTTTTGAAGCCTCTTCTTTTCTGCATTGGCTACTATATCTTCTAATACATCTCTAAAACATTCAAATAGAATGGAGGTTATTATAAACACATAAAATTTTATAACGCCAAAAGTTACTATATACAGGGTATCCCAACTATATGCGAAATAACGTCGCCCCTGTACAAGATACAAAAATAAACATAAAATAGGAAATGCTTATTTGGATACACTCTTTTTATTGACTGTACTAGTTAATATACAAGAGCTAAGAAGAGCGAGATCACTTTATACAAAACGCCATACAATAGAACAGGATAAATAACAAGAAAGATCCAAATCGCCTTTCTATTTCCAGGCGTTCGTGTGGTCCATTCGTAAGTGCGGAACGAGCCGAAAGACTTTACGGAGTTTGAAATAGACAGGAAATGGAAAATAGAGAAGAAATTTCTTTTTGGCGAGATATGGAGTTTATTTATTTATTTATTTATTTAAGCAATATACGGGATACCCCATTATAACATTTCTTACAGATACATAAAATATTAAAAGATAAGTATTAAACATAAAATAAAATTACTTTATACATATATCAGAAAATCATAGTTATAGAATCTACAAATTAACACTTACATTAACCACTTAATAGTGATCTGAAGCATTGCTTTCGAAAGAGATTAAGTGAGCTTCCAAAAGGATCTATACTAGGATGAGCATTCAAATATGCTAGGGAACGTGAGATTGGAGCATGAAAACCATAGTTAGTCCGATGAAATTGAACTGAAAATAGCTGATTATTTCTAAGCGATTGAGCAGGGATTTTTAAACAAATTTGCCCAAGAAGAAGCGGACAATCAATGTTTCTATTGATTAATTTGTAATAATAATAATAATAATCTTTATTAATAGCACATGGCTAGAAAAATATACATAAAATTTGTGAATAAAACACAAATCACTAACCGCCCTTCTAACCTCCAGAGGTGGCAGGTTAAGATGAGAGGAGACTTCCTCGACCCTATCCCGCATGTTCAGTTTAAATGCACAATACTTCACAAATTTTTTTGAACATTCTCTAACTGGGTTTTATAGATATTATAAAAAGGGGACCATATCATAGAAGCATATTCAATGTGAGATCTCACAAGAGAACAGTATAGTAAACGCAGTGAATTCACTGACAAATCCGCACCCACCCTCAAGATAAAACCCAACATTTGTAAAGCTTTCCCCGTAATATGCTTGTAGTGTTCTCTAAATGTAATATGTGAGACAAAAAATATTCCCAAGTCCTTAATGTTTTCTACCTCTTCTAATAGGTTATTTCCCACTATATATCTCTGATCCACTTTCTTGTTTTTTTATAAAAACTTATACAGCAACATTTGGCTACATTAAGTGATAAGTCATTTGTTACTGACCAGTTATAAAAGGATGTTAGAATTTTGTTGCAATATGTTGGAATCAGTCTCACTCTCAACCACACGAAACAGTTCAGGCGCAGATTAATCAATAATGTTTATTATACCGTTTAAATTGTGATATTTAATGTAATATTTCTGTATGATTTCTACATTTTATTGTAATGAATATTTTTGTATTGTTTGTATTTGTTTGTATTTGCTTCCCTTTTGCTATTTACATCATGACAATTTTAGTATTCAGATACTGCTTACACTTTTGGTATTCGAACTCTAAAAAATATTCCTCGAATACTTCTAAAGTATTCGAATACAGAATACTGAGCAAAATAGTATTCTGCCAAATACCGAATACCAAACACACAAACCTATTCGAATACTATTCAAATACCGGAAAAAATGTATTCTGAATACTATTCAGAATACTAGGTATTCGAATACGACCCAACTCTGTTCCTATATATTACTGGGCAGGTCATGATGATAACTTTATTGAATACATTCCTTTGATCTTTGTAAAGTTTAGATTTTATACTTAACTTAAAAAATACTACAAAGCTATGTATTTACCTATGTCTTGCTCTCATATGTCTCATAAGGCAATCTTGTCTGATAAAGGCCCTAGAACAAACTTCACAGGTGACAGGGGCCTCTGATCGATGTGTAAGTTGATGGATTTTTAGAGACGACTTCACAACAAATGCTTTGTTACATACTTCGCATTTATATGCTAAAATAAAAAATAAGTATAAGGAGGAAAAATATTAGCAACTGGATTAATTTTTAATAAAAGTTTTTTAGTACAGTGGCGTAGCATGGGACTAATGTGCTCCAGAACATGCACCAATCATAACTCGGCTCTTTTGAATTTCTTACGACACAGGTATCTTTCCAGAAAGCGGGAAAGCTGCACGTGTTCAACCTATACCCAAGAAAGGATCTAAATCTCTTCCATCTAACTATAGACCAATTTCAATTCTCTCAGTTCTTTGTAAAGTAATGGAAACATTCATTAATTCACAAATTCTTAAGTACTTGGAAAAACAGAAAATTTTGCACGACAGGCAGTATGGATTTCGCCACAAAAGATCTACAGCAGATCTTCTTTCCTTCATATCACACTGTTGGAATAAGTCTCTTAAGTTTCTAGGTGAGTCCCAGATCGTTGCTCTTGATATATCCAAAGCTTTTGACCAGGTCTGGCATGCCGCACTTCTTAATAAACTTCTCTCCTATGGTCTTTTAACTAAACTCTGTTCATGGCTCTCTAGTTATCTATCTGACCGACGCATATCAGTTATTGGGGACGGCCATTCTTCAAGCTTTCACCAAGTAAATGCTGGAGTCCCTCAAGGCTCAGTTCTGGCACCTACATTGTTTCTTCTTCACATCAACGACCTTCTCTCGTCCACAACAAATTCCATTCATAGTTTCGCCGACGATGGTACCCTTCACTCCAGTTTTCAGGTTCCTAAACCCATCACTAAATCTGACTTGGAAAACAAACGCAGAGCGATGCAGATATCTCTTTCGCAAGATATTAATTTAATATTGGATTGGGGCGCCAAAATCTCGTCCATTTTAATGCATCCAAAACACAATCATGTTCCTTGTCGCAAAGAGTCATCAAATACTCATCCTCTACTTATGAGCGGCCAAGTTTTACAGAGCATAAACACATTGTATCTATAGCCACGGCAGCTTCAAAAAAGCTTGGATTTCTCTTTTGAGGCAAAAATTATTTTTTCCCTTCTAATTTATATACCTTGTATGTGTCCCAAATCCGACCTCCCTTCAGATATTGTTCTCATATCTGGGGGCATGGCGTCCCTCACAACCCTAAGCATTCTTGATTCTATTAAAAGAATAGCTGTTCGTCTCATTAATGATCCTTCACTTACAGAAAGGCTTCCACCTCTTGCCCATCGTCGGGCTGTGGGGGATTTATCGCGTTTTTATAGCTACTTCCATGGCTTCTGCTCTGAAGAATTGTCCAGTATAGTTCCTCCACTTACGGTTCCCAACAGAGAAACTCGTGGTTCCGCGCGTATGCATCCCTATACGGTCCAACTGGACAGGCCCTGAACTTCTCACTCTGTTCGTTCTTTTATCCCTAGTGTTTCTAGATTGTGGAACCTGCTGCCCGCGGAGGTCTTTCCTTTCCCCCAAATCTTCAAGTATTTAAGTCCCGTGTCAACAAACTCCCTCTTACCTCGCTTAAGACACCCACGGTACGTTAGTATTTAGGCTTTTAGCCTTCGTGGTTTGTCCAAAGATAAAAAAATAATATAGATGTGAGCCAAATCGCATCAGCAAGGCCCCATTTCTTTCGTTCCCAAGATTTATCCAATAAATCTATGAGTGATAAGTGATAACTCCTAGAATGTTAGACATATCCAAATAACATTTGATATACGTAAATGTTCCTGTTTACCCGGAAATGACTTTACTTCTGAATATTTCAATGGAACACTCTGTATATTTCGTTTCTTTCTGGATTCCTCAGACACCCGGTAAACCCATTACCCCCCTCAGAAAATAAAATTACCTACTCCACTGCCTTTAACTTACGTTTTCCCCGGTATGCGTCAACAAATGCCTGTGGATGTCTTCCTTTCTAAAGAAATTCTTGGTGCAGCCTTCTTGTGGACAGGTCAGTGGTTCTGCTCCCTCGTGCATA
This sequence comes from Listronotus bonariensis, assembly GCA_014170235.1. Lineage (NCBI taxonomy): Eukaryota > Metazoa > Arthropoda > Insecta > Coleoptera > Curculionidae > Listronotus > Listronotus bonariensis. Next base: position 13,229 of record JACEGR010004625.1, on the reverse strand, counting down.
AACTTGATATGCGTCGTCAGTCTCAGTTTTCTGTTGAACGCACGGTTGCAAATCGGACACGTGTACGCGTTCTCGCCGGTGTGATGAAAGATGTGCGCTCGGAGCTGTGCCGGTTGGATAAACGACTAAAAAAAATATACGTAAATTATTGCAGAGGCGGTTCGTATACAGGGTGTCCCACCGGGAACTGCTGCGATCGATTTCTCGAAAAGTTGGCTTTGGAAAATTTTGAAAATTTAGTAACATGAAGTCAGTGGGGGACATACAACTAAAATATTTTGACAGCTCTACCATTTTCGGTTATACCGAACGTCAACTTTCTTATTGTAAATGGAACACCCTATTTATTATTTATTTTTTAGATTCTGCGTAAAATTCTAAACATAATTTATGTATTTTGTTCTATACCTAAGTCCAACCATAGGTATGGTGTTGTTAGCTGGGACGCCGCATTTCGTTGTCAAGGCCAACTAGAAGCCAAACTTAAGCTGTATTTAAAAAAGTACTGTTAAAATAGATAAATAATAAATTGTTAATATTTCGAAAACTATAAATTTTTGAAATAGACATTGTTATACAAACCTATCCTTATTTTTGATGATGATATGATTTCCATTTAAACCACTCTGTATTTATTAATTGTAAAAAATATTAATATACATATACTAAAATAGTTCATTCTCTACGAAGAACCCAGCCCCAATAGCTATTTATGTATCAAGGGAGTTACTAGGACTATAATGCCCTGAGGGTCGAAGATTTCGACCTGATGGGCATTATAGTCCAGTAAAGCCCGTGGTGCATACAATGCTTTGTTTTACCCAAAAAAGAGTTTTTCAATGACTAATTACATTATTTATTCGCAATATAAAATAAGTTGCACCTGTACCTGTATACGTAAGTAGATAATGACTGGTGTTAAGTTTGACTTTGATGTTTCTATCAGTTAGTCAGTTGGCATTTTTTATTCAACGATTTGCTACAAAATGGAAGAAATTCCACAAAATATAAGAGAAAAGGCCATAAAAGCGACCGAAAATCTTTTTGCCAGTTAAATCAAGGCAACAGTATGATCGGGAGTATGGCATATTTGGTATTTGGAAAGATGCGAACGCAATTCTTCAAATAACCGAAACCGTTTTAATGGCATATTTTCGGGAACTGGTAAGTTATTGATTTTATTTTAATACATATGTTTGTATAAACTTGATCTTTATTGTGAGAGAAATAAAATTGGATAAGCAATAAAATTTCCATATTAGCGCATTAGGGCATTATAAGCGGGCATTATCATAATGCCCGCTTATAATGCTCTAGGTGTGATAGCAGGAATTATTGCTACCATAACATATTCCGTTTCTAAGGTATTACAGATCAATAATTGATGGGTAAAACATAAATAATATTAAAGGCATTTGTTTGGAAGAAATTGATCGTTATGTAATGGTTTGCAAATGTCATTTTTGACATAAAATTTAAGATAAGTCATAAATGCTTGGACTTGGATATAGAACATTATACATAAATTATATTTAGAATTTAACGCAGAATCTAAAAAATAAATAATATATAGGGTGTTCCATTTAAAATAAGGAAGTGGACGTCTGATATAACCGAAAATGGTAGAGCTGTCAAAATATTTTAGTTGTCTGTCCGCCACTGACTTTTTATTATTACCAAATTTTCAAAATTTTTCATAGCCAACTTTTCGAGAAATCGATCGCAGCAGTTTCCGGTGATTGAGTTGTACGTTACTTTGTGATAGTACATTGTAAATTAAAAAGAGACAAATAAATATCTTTGTTTTTATCACTGTTTTTATTAACATTGTGACGGCATTTCCGAAGCTTCGCTACATTTTTTAAACTGAATACTCTAAACTACTTGGAACTTGTTTACAGGATGGCCCACCATATTCGACATGGTCTGTAGCTGGATAACCATGGGGTTTTTAAAAAAGTAAATACTGGAACATATACAGGTCGGATAAGGCCACAGTATAAAATTATTTTAATCTATACAGGATGTCTCAAAAAAGTGTGACGTATCAAAGTTATATTTTTTAAATGGAACACCCTATATTTAAAACGGTTTTAAATTCTACATAACAAAATAATTTAAGTTTGGTAATAGTACATAGTGTCTAATTTTATTCGTTTTTGTGATATTTGATTTTTTTCAAAATGCAGGGGTGCAAATAAATAAATTTTATTTTAACAATATAAACTCCCTAAACTTAAAAATTCGTTACAAGATTAGGAAAAGTCTGCCTTATTATACGTAGGTCATATCGAGATCATAGATTATACAGGGTGATCAAAAAATAATTTCAATTTTTTAGAAAGTCCAATAGCAATATCTCTCTTATTTTAAATGGAACACCCTGTATTTTTTTACACCACATGATGACAAACCAAATGTTCTTTCAAATGGTGTATAGGTTGCCTTTACCTATATTTTATACTTTTAAGTAAATTCCGTTTTAACATATTTTTATTCCAAATGTCTATTTAAATGTAAGTAGGCTGTGATATAGCTATGATTATTTACTAAGCCGTTATTGCAAAATGTAAATTGGTTGGAAAAAAGCACAAAATTAAAAGATTTTGTATTATCTGCCACTATTTTTAAAATTCACAGAAAAAAATTCATTAGTTGCTTATAATGCTACTTCCAATAACACTTATTTCAGCTGAATGTGGTAATGATAAAACTTGTGTTTTTAAACAATCCTAATAACGCATTTGGTCAGTTATGACGACATTCTGTGACCTATAACTCGTTTCTTTCATTATCCATAATCACTGTGTCAAATTTTTAAAGCAACTATTAAGGTTATCAGATGGTTTCTCTTGGAATATTTTTCAGGATTAACTCTAGACTAAAGTAAACCATTTTTCACTTCCTACCAGTATCTTGTTGTTGTAGAAGAAGGGTTTTTATTTAAAATCATTGAAATTTCTTTTAAACTGACCAAAACACTAGTAATCAATAAATGGTCGTTGTTATTTTCTTAAGAAAAATATTAATGGCTGCTATGTCACAGCCAACTTTAATTTAAATAAACATTTGGACTAAAAATTTGATTTTCTGAAAAATTGAAATTATTTTTGATCACCCTGTACAATATTTGATCTTGATTTGACCTACGTATGATATCGCAGACTTTTTCTAATCTTGTTACAGATTTTAAAGTTTAAAGTGTTAAAGTAAAATCAATTTAATTTTACCTCTGCATTTTTCTAAAAAATCAAATATCACAAAAACGAATAAAATTAGAACCTTAGTACTATAAACAAACTTGAGTTATTTTTTTATGTAGAATCTAAAACCGTCATAAAATATAGGGTGTTCCATTAAAAAAAATATAACTTTGATACGTCACACTTTTTTGAGATACCCTATATAGACTAAAATAATTTTATACTGTGGTCTTATCCGACCTGTATATGTTCCAGTATTTAATTTTTTAAAAACCCCATGGTTATCCAGCTACAGACCGTGTCGAATATGGTGGGCCACCCTGTATACATATAAACATACAAAATAAAACACATTTTTTTCAAAAATGCATTATCATAAATTTTAAAGAATTGTAGATAATGTGGAATTTTTTAGGTCGGTCTGGTCCATTAATAAATTTATTAAGGGGTTTTTTCGGCCTTGTAAATTTCAATTAACCCTAAGATGTAAAGTTTTTGCTTTTCGGAGCAGTTTTACGTTGTTTTATCTGTAGAAAGCAATAGACTTACCTTTCCACAAAATTTACACTGATGTGGTTTTTCGCCAGTATGTGTGCGCCAATGTCTGTTTAATGTCTCTTTAGCAGCAAATCTATTCCCACACTAAAATTAAAAAAACATGATGTAAACACTTAAACGGAAAATCATACAATGTATCCCCAGTTGGTAAATCCTTTAATGAGAAAAGTTTTTGCTGACGGCTAAAGAGCCTTATAACACAGGGACACAATGGCCCCTTCAGGCGGTCTCAGCTGCTTAGCAGCTGAGTAAGCGGAGTGTAAAAACCAATAGTATGGCTTCATTTTGTCAGTTTTGACACTCCGCTTTCTCAGCGACTAAGCAGCTGAGACCGCCTGAATGAGCCCAATGTATATAATTAAAATATTCCAACCTGTGGACAAGTGTAAGGTTTTTCGCCTGTATGCATCCTTCTGTGTTTCTTCATTGCTCCGCTAGATGGAAACCTCTTATCACAAATATCACAGGCATAAGGCCTCTCACCTACAAAACCAAAAATATTTTATTTTTAAATTATACAAGGTGTTTAAGAACTATGGGATCAAACTTCTAGGAGTTATTCAGTGCCACAGTAGAAAACATTTGAGTACACGGGTCCATGTTTGAAAAAGTGTCAGCACGGCTATACAGCCCTAAAACACGTTAAAATTTATAAAACATTGCCTAATTGTTCAAAATATCAATGTCAATGTTTAAAAATTTTATTATTTAATTTTTATTTTATTAGTATTTTTTTTTAATTTAATAATTGTATTTATTATTTTTTTATTTATTAATTTTGTTGTGAGATATGACGTTAAAAAAGGCAAAAATTAAATGCATTAAATTCTATTCAGGCAATTTATCTTATTTGTAAATTTTAACGCCTGTTAGGGCCATAGTGACATTTTTTCCGGACATGGGTCCCTATACTCAAATGGTGTCTACTGTTGACCTGCATAACACTTAGAAGTTTGATCCCACAGTTCTGAAACACCCTGTACATATTGCTTATGCTAATTATACAGTGTATTACAGAATGTGGTTAAAACAAATTAAGAGCAAGAATCTCGACTAAAAATGTCGCATTTAAATCTCGATTATACCTTTTGTTTCCGATTCTTGAGTGATATGTGACTTTTAATCTCGAATTCGAAATGTTGTCGAAAGGTAAAACTTGGCAACAGAGTAAATGTGGATAAGTGAACGGTAAAATGGATTTTAAGAAGAGAATCGAGAAAACATAACCAATAAAAAATACAATTTACACAATCGCATTTGTTTACATTTTTATATTTGAATATTATTGGATTTAATTATAATAATTTATTAAAAGAAAATGCCTATTTTTGTTCAGTTGTTAACTGCTTAATACTGCCTACTAGCATAGAGTAAGGAAATTATAAGAGTTATCATAGAATAGCCGATTTAAGGACAGGTCATGTGAAAACTCCCAATATAATTTTATTCGTTTCTCGTTGAAATACCGCCAGTTAGTCATTTCAGTAAGCTTACGTGTCTCCCCACCGCTGATGTTACACGAGGCGAGGCTTCGACCGATGCATTTAAAGTGTAAACTGGAAAAATGACAAGCCTGCCGCCAAGCCTGCAGCAAAAGCGGTATAAAAATTTTAGCATGCCATGGTTTCTCTTATACGTAGGTATGTTACTTTATGCTACTAGTATCAGATCTATTTGATAAAATATAAAGTAAAACTGCAGTCTTGCTTTAATATCTTGAATTTATTTAGAAAAAGAATATCTACGATACAAAATATATTATATTAAATACTATATATAAAACAGGTATTATTTAGGAACTGCTTCGTAGTAAAGGCCTCAATTTCTTGAATTTGGTTTTCAGATATTATTAAATCAAAATTTTTTGACACAGCTAAAAGTTTCTTATCAGTTTTTCCAAACATTTCAATAGAATATCAAGTATTTAAATAGGTGGTAAATTTTGTGGTTCTTTTCTTTCCATCTTGAAAGCAAAAGATTTAAAAAAGACTACAAATTTCAGAATTTATATGCATTTCTTGTAGCTTCATAAGAAAATTACAAAATTTTGTTTTGTTATTGTACGAACTATGTTCCTGAGACAAAGCTTTTGTTGATGTCTTTTTGTCCAATCCATATCCAATACCCTTTCCATTTTTAAATTTTCTTACTTCTTTTAAGTTAAAATGGTCAAATTATAACTTATTGAAGTACAATATCAGAAAAAGGCGCGCTTGTGGCGGCTTCGGTTGTATCGGCGAGCGTCGATCTCCGGAGTTAAGCAGTGGAATGCGCGCCCATAATTTGGATGGGTGTCCGGCGGCAGCGGTGTTTTGGGCAGCGGCACACGGTGTTTCTGCTCGGGGAAGCGGACCGAGCAACAACCATCCAAGTTATGGAATGAATGGTGTGTGAATGAGAAGGAGTAGGGGTCAAGGTACAATAAGCCTTCAGGCTGCAGTGCACCACCTAGGGGGCGGTCGTCGGACCTGGGTGGGATGACCCCGAAAGGGTGAAAAAAAAACAATATCAGAAATTAACAAAATGTCACATAACACTGTCATCCCCTGACGTCTTCAATTATTTGTAGGTTTTGTTTGATTAGATACCAAAATCACGAACGTAACATTTTTTTGTTAGAAATATTCTTTTAGTTGCCGCTTTAGACGCCACTGGACTTATTAAATTTAAGGTTAGTAATAATACCCTTCTTAATCTCATAATAGCCTAGTTTACACCGCGAGGACCAATTAGATCCGTGGACCAAACCTAGGACTTATTTTTGTTAGTTCACTAGTGTTTACACCAACTTAGTTTATGGATCAATTTAATTCACGTTTAATCCTAGTACCAAAATGACAGCTGAGCATATGACCAGAACCTAACCTCGTTTTTATCTTTTAAAACTGTATCGCTTTTAAATTTCATATGAAAAAGAATACGCAAACAGTTTGGTTAAATATCAACAAAATTTTAAAAAATATAAACAAACAACAAAATTATTAGGTTAAGACCGAAATTCAACGTCTTTTTCATCGAAATGCGCACTGTCAAAGATCAAGGCTGTCATTTTGGTCCACTAAAAAAGTCCGACGTGTTTACACCAAGGAAAATCATATTTGGTCACCCCCATTTGAGAAGGACTGAATTGGAGTAGCAAATTTTAATACTCAAGTGTTTACACCGTGAATAAAGTACGCGTGACGTCATTTAGACCTCGAACTAAAAATTTGGTTCTCCCGGTGTAAACTAGGCTACTATTAAAGATATTAAAAAAAAATTACAAGTTTAACACCATGTATTTTGAAAAAGAGGAATTTGCGTACCCATTTTTTTCTGTGGACAATGCACGAAGACTAAAACCCTAAATACTAACGTACCGAAGCGTCGGTGTCAAGAGGGAGTTTGTTGACACGGGACTTAAATGATTTGGGGGAAGGAAAGACCTCCGCGGGCAGCAGAACGAACAAAGTGAGAAGTTCGGGGCCTGTCCAGTTGGACCGTATAAGGATGCATACGTGCGGCACCACGAGTTTATCTGTTGGAAACCGAGAGTGAAGGAATTATTACCATGTTTATATATACGTTTATATTCAGTAGTAGAATCTGCCCTTAATTTTTTTACAACATCCTGTAACAACCTGTATAAATAAAAAAAATACAAGCAGAGCCACAACTTTACCTCACCTGTATGTGTTCTAACATGAATATTCAACAGCGCCAAACCGTTGAAATCCTTCGAGCAAAACTCGCAAGTGAACTTTTTCTTTTTCCTGTTTACTATTCCAGCATGACCTTTCAAATGTTCAGCCAAGTTATCTTTTCTTGTAAACGTTTTTCCACATACCTAAAATATATAGGGCGTTACAGAAATACTTTGAAATTAAAATATAATGAAACTAATCAGAACTTAAAACAAAAACATAAAAATAGTACAAAATAGCGGAAAACTACTATTAAGTACTTATAATAATCAGAATTCATATACTATTGGCTTTTAAAATTAAGCTGGCAACGTTGTTAAAAAGCCCTCATCGGCATAATTTTGAACAAGTATAGGTGAACATGACAATTCATAACCGGGGTATACATGTCATACAAAACTGTCACATCTGTCAAAAAAGCCAAAGCTCGCGCGCAAACTTGACCGTGTGTATTAAAAAACTGCCACATCTGGCTTGGCATGCGACTCGATGTCCGAGTTTAATTTTTAGTGGCGCGCGTCGTGCAAACTTGTGCTTGTGTAGGACACGTACACAACACGATCCAGTTTAGGAACGTCGTTTACGGATTTATATTGTTAGTTTTAAGTTTACAAATTGGCTCTTTGGCGCCAGGAAGATGTATTGCGTGATTTTATAGATATGTACCAAGGTTATCCATATTTTTGGAAAGTTAAAAGTAATGAATACATTGAAAAAAATTATAAAAAAAAATTGCTGAATTACGCTTATGTTCAAGTTGATCACACCACCAGCTGCCAAAACTGACAGGTACATCTGATTCGTGTGTATCAAAAGCTTCATTTCACATTTGCTTTCATGCAAGTGCGTTTCAGGTTTGCATGACCGTGTATACCCCGGTATAGTCCAGTTTTTCTCGCTGTTGTAGCAGGTAATATAGTGTTTTTAAACAATTTTTATACATTTTTAAATAAATGCAATAAACAATACAAGAAGAATTAGTCTACAATTTGTGCCAAGTGTTTTTGTGGTTGCCATCATGGATCCCGTAAACAATTCTGCCATGAAGCAAAAGGTGCAAAGTCGGATTTGTTATGTCTGCAGTTTAAGTGTAAATAATGAAGAAGTTACTTCTTGTGGCTTTACATAAAATTACGCGGAACATTAGCTGGTAACTACTCTTTGTTTTATTAGATTAGATCAGCTTGGAGGTGGATTTTAATCCTCTAACACTGCAACCAGCTCAGGTTTATTGTTTATCCTCCATCCATATGTTAGAGCACGCTATCCAAGCCGGTCTCTTTAATGAGACTCTACAATCTTGAAACTGGCTTCTTGGTAAATGTTGCTGCTTTAGGTTTTTCTCCACCTAGCCTTGCAAACCGCAGACGCAATAGGACCATATGTGTTCTGCCGTTTCTTCTTCTTCCTGACAGAACCTGCAGAGTTCTTCTGTCAGGCCTATTGTTTCCAGGTGTTTATTCAGTCTGCAGCGACCTGTTAGTTGACCCACTATAATTCTTACTGCCTTCCAGTTGTAATTCAGAAGGTCTTTCGTAAATTCCAGCGAGTATGCCTTTATGAATATTTTCGCCTGACGTTGTCCTGGTGTTCTTCTCCACCAGTCTTGGAATTCCCTCATGATTCATGATCTAATGATGACCTTACTTGGCATGACGGAATACCACAGTAGGGCTCGGGGCCTACCATTGCCCTGCCAGCACCCTCCTTTGCCAGTTTATCGGTTTTATTTAGGTTTTTAGGCTATGATGCCTAATATTTTGTCTGAAATTTATTGCCTTGTTTTTAAAAGTGCTTTTGCATCTAGCCTAGATACAAACCCAAAATGTTGTATGTACTTTATTGTTTTGGTGACGAAAATACAAAATATTTTTTTTAAGGTGGTAGACAATATTATGTTTTTAATACTTCTTTTTCTACGACTGTCTAAAAATGTATACATTATTAATGTAATTTTAAACAAGTAATATAACTTATTACCCACGGCTATTACCCACATCTATTACCCACGGCCGTCATAAGGTGCTTTAAATGTGCATAAATATGAGAATTTGTATAAGTCACAAATTTTAGTCACATGAGTACAAATTTTAGTCACATGAGTATAAAAATGTCTAATAGGCACACATGAAATCAACTAATAATAAAATCATTGACATTCAATAAAAAATTGCAGTAGACTAATGTAACGTATGTCACGGCTGACAAATATTCTGTCACAAATCGGAAACATTGGGTACGTTCAGCCGACTTCAGCGGCTGAGTTGCTTGGTAAGCGGTCGCGTTCACCCGACCGGATGACAAACTGCTTGAACTCAGCAGATGTCCATTTTACAAAGCGGTCTCTATTTATGCTAACCAAACTCAGCTTTTATTTGGGCTTGCGCAAATGTCGACCTTTGGGTAGTTCTGTTAGTCATCTGTCAAATTTTGGTTATATCTTTAACTGAAATGTCGAACTAAGAAGCGAAGCGTTCAAAGACTTGCCAACTGCTGGGTCGTTTTTTCCGCTGAATCGCTTTGTGCTTACAGAAAGCTGCTGATGTCGGATGAACGTACCCATTAAATTTATTGTTTGTATCGATATAAATCAACGATAAAGATGTTTCAAAAATGGTTTTCATGTGATATATGAATAGTCGTAGAAAAAGTATAGTATGCAACTCGCACGGCATACTCATGTCCCTCTCGTATGACTTACAGCACTCGCCTACAGGTCGTGTTGCAAAAGTTATACTCCTGGGAGGTGAGTAAAATTCTGTGCTCCTCCCATAATATACTATTAGACAATCTAAGTCTTTTTTTATCTTTGAACAAACCATGAAGGCTAAAAGCCTAAATACTAACGTACCGTGGGTGTTTTAAGCGAGGTAAGAGGGAGTTTGTTGACACGAGACTTAAATACTTGAAGATTTGGGGGAAGGAAAGACCTCCGCGGGCAGCAGGTTCCACAATCTAGAAATTCTAGGGATAAGAGAGCGAACAAAGTGAGAAGTTCGGGGCCTGTCCAGTTGGACTGTATAGGGATGCATACGCGCGGAACCACGAGTTTCTCTGTTGGGAACCGTGAGAGGGAAGCCTTTCTGTAAGTAAAGGATCATTTATGAGTCCAAGAAAAGTTGTATTATCGGATACAAAATACTTTATTGCAACACCTATAATTTTAACAGCGTTTTAAATTAAAATTTCTTATAATGACGAATGAAAAAGTAAACAGAAAAACGAAATATTTTTTAGGTAGCAAAATCGTGGCGAATAGAAATGTTGTTTAATAAATCGTATAAAAATAAAATTTTCTTGAAATTACGCTATTTTTACCAGGTTAAAAAAATATTAGCCTTACCCTGCAGTCATACACTTGTTTAGGTAGACCCATACACCCAGTCTGTCCGATATGCCGATCCAAATGGTATTTTCTTGTAAATTCTCTGCCACACTCCTCACATTTGACTGATTTTAAAGAATGGACACGAGTGTGCTCAATCAGCTCATCTTTATCTGAGAAAACAAAAAAATGCCGATATCAAAAAATTAATTCTTCATAAAAATTGACCATGGTTGTTTAAAAAAATATATTTTTTTTTTTTGGTAATTTGAATAATCAAGAGAAAAGTACTTTAATGGTTTTTAGGATAATTTGGCTCTAAATTTAAAATATCCAAAAAACAAGTAGCGTTAAGTATGCCTTTTACAGTTCAATATGCCTACAAAACTCCCACAGTTTCAATTCAATCGATCAAGATTTTTTTATCTTTGGACAAACCACGAAGGCTAAAATCCTAAATACTAACGTACCGTGGGTGTCTTAAGCGAGGTAAGAGGGAGTTTGTTGACACGGGACTTAAATACTGGAAGATTTGGGGGGAAGGAAAGACCTCCGCGGGCAGCAGGTTCCACAATCTAAAACTCTAGGTATAAAAGAACAAACAAAGTGGGAAGTTCGGGGCCTGTCCAGTTGGACCGTATAAGGATGCATACGCGCGGAACCACGAGTTTCTCTGTTGGGAACCGTGAGTGGAGGAACAATACTGGACAATTCTTCAGAGCAGAAGCCATGGAAGTACCTATAAAAAGCGATAAATCCCCCACAGCCCGACGATGGGCAAGAGAGGAAAGTCTTTCTGTAAGTGAAGGATCATTAATGAGACGAAAAGCTCTTCTTGAATGGAATTAAGAATGCTTTGGGTTGTGGGGGACGCCATGCCCCAGATATGAGAACAATATTCCAAGGGAGGTCGGATTTGGGACACATATAAAGTGTATAAATTAGAAGGGGAGAAATACTTTTGGCTCGAAAGAGAAATCCAATCTTTCTTGAAGCTGCCGTGGCTATAGATACAATGTGTTTATGCCAGTTAAGGTTACTTTCAAATGTGACGCCCACAAGATTGAAGGTGTCTTTGCTCTGTAAAACTTGGCCGCTCATAAGTGGAGGATGAGTATTTAATGACTCTTTTCGCGACAAAGAACATGATTGTGTTTTGGATGCATTAAAGTGGACGAGATTTTTAGCGCCCCAATCCAATATTAAATTAAGATCCTGTGAAAGAGATATCTGCATCGCTCTGCGTTTGTCTATATCTCTTTCATAGGATCTTAATTTAATATTGGATTGAGGCGCCAAAAATCTTGTCCATTTTAATGCATCCAAAACACAATCATGTTCCTTGTCGCGCAAAGAGTCATCAAATACTAAGTTGTTTTTCTTTTGATTTATTCTACTAATTTTTGAAAAAGAATTAAAGGATAACGATTCTTACTTTAAATGATCACAATCTGGAACAAAATTTAAATAAATACTTAAAATAAACCTAAATACAAGTTTAATTATGTAATTTTATTAAAAAAGTTTTAAAATTTAAGGAAAAAAATTTAAAAAGTCCAAAAGTATTTGACTAAAATATGCTTTACAGCGTCGCCTCTGTTGACAATGTTTACTTGTAATTATGAATTTAATTGAATAGCTAAATCATTTTTCAAAATGTGCCGAAACCGAAATTATATCGGTATAGGAAACTAAAATATCTGTATCGGCAAAAAAAAATCGTATCGGCGGATCACTAATCATTAGTACACTAAATTAATTTGTCTTATTCTAAACAAAATTAAGGAGCAAAAAAGTCCTTAAAAACCAACTTTTAATGCTTAATTTGGGTAACAGTTTAATATACGGTTTTCTGCTATTTTAGAGGTTTTTTAAAAATTATTGATACTTACATATTTTAGACACTATTCTAAATAAAACGTAAGTGGCGCACATCCAGAATATTCCGTTTTAAAAAAATATCAGTAAACAAACTTACGGGACCGGGGAGTGAAAAAGGATGCTGGGCGGGGTAAAATTGGTAAAACGAGTTAATAAAACTGAACATCACATGTAAAATTGAGTAAAAATTACATTTTTTCCACATATTTTTAAGAATAAAGATAAAGAATATGATAAATATGAAAACTGTAAATTCATAACCTAAAAGTAGGAAGAAAACGACTAAAAATGTCAGTTATACCATGCATTTGGCAACATCGGAAGGATCTGATTCTATTTATGAATGGATAAAAGAAATAATTTACACAAACTGGATTCATAAAGTGTTTATTAGTCTCTGGTTTATTTAAAGGATTTAAAAAAAAATCGTTAACTAACCAGAACTAACCTGACCACCCTCGAATCTTTTTTTATTATTAAACATTTATACAACGTTTCCATATTAAAAGTGGACAAATACCAAAAAAAAATAAAAAATTATAAAAAAATAACATAATTCATAACTGCGCCTTCATATTA